>PISX010010151.1:0-74134 GCA_004024625.1 Mellivora capensis
TCCGGACTTCAAGCTCTACTACAAAGCTGTCATCATCAAGACAGTATGGTACTGGCACAAAAACAGACACATAGATCAATGGAACAGAATAGAGAGCCCAGAAATAGACCCTCAACTCTATGGTCAACTAATCTTCGATAAAGCTGGAAAGAATGTCCAATGGAAAAAAGACAGCCTCTTCAATAAATGGTGTTGGGAATATTGGACAGCTACTTGCAGAAAAATGAAATTGGACCATTTCCTTACACCACACACAAAAATAGATTCAAAATGGATGAGGGACCTCAATGTGAGAAAGAAATCCATCAAAATCCTTGAGGAGAACGCAGGCAGCAACCTCTTCGACCTCAGCCGCAGCAACATCTTCCTAGGAACATCGCCAAAGGCAATGGAAGCAAGGGCAAAAAAGGGCAGTCTCTTTAATTAATGGTGTTGGGGTAACTAGACAGCCACATGCAAAAGAATAAAGCTGGACGATTATCTTTTACCATACACAAAAATTAACTTAAAATGATTGAAGACTTGAACATAAGGCCTAAACCTATAAATTCCAAGAAGAAAACACAGCTTTTTAGCTTTTTTTACATTGGTCTTGGTGATGATTTTTTGGATTTTTATACCAAAAACAAAGACAACAAAAGCAAATATAAACAAGTGGGACTATATCAAATTAAAAAGATTCTGCATGGCAAAGGAAACCATCAACAAAGTGAAAAGGCAACCTACTTACTAAATGGGAGAAAACATTTGCAGATCATCTACCCTAAGGGTTAGTAATCAAAACACATCAAGAACTCTACAACTTAATTGCAAAAAAGACCAAACAGGGATGCCTGGGTGGCTCAGTTGGTTAAGCAGCTGCCTTCGGCTCAGGTCATGATCCCAGGGTCCTGGAATCGAGATCGAGTCCCACATTGGGCTCCTTGCTCGGCAGGGAGCCTGCTTCTCCCTCTGCCTCTGCCTGCCACTCTGTCTTTCTGTGCTCGCTCTCTCACTCTCTCTCTGACAAATAAATAAATAAAATCTTTAAAAAAAAAGACCAAACAATCCATTAAAAAATGGACAGAAGATGTGAATACATACTTTCCCAAGGAAGACCTGCAATGGACCTCAAGTATGTGAAAAAGTGCTCAACATGACTCATGATCAGGTAAATGTGAATCAAAACCACACTGAGATATTGTTAGAATGGCTAGTATCCAAAAGACAAGCAAAAACAAGTGTTGAGGATGTGGAGAAAGAGGGAAGCCTTGTACACTGTTGGTAGGAGCACACTTTGGTAGAGCGACTATGGAAAATAATATGGAGGTTTCTCAAAAAACTGAAAATAGAACTACTCTATGATCCAGCAATTCCACTCCTAGGTATTTATTCAAAGAAAATGAGAACACTAACTTAAAGAGGTATATGCCCCCCTGTGCTCATTGCAGCATTATTTACAACAGTCAGCACTTGGAAGCAACCTAAGTGTCCATCAGTGGATAAATGAACAAAGAAAATTTGGCATATATAGACAATGGAATATCATACAGCCATGAAGAAAAATGAAATCTTGCCATTTGTGACATTTGTGACAACATGAACGACCTTGAGGGAATTCTGCTAAGTGAAACAAGTTAAACTGAGCAAGACAAATATGATCTCACATTAATGTAGAATCTAAAAACAAAAAACAAAACAAAAGATACAGAGAAAAACTGGTGGTTCTCAGAGGCAGGGGTGGGAGGGTAGGTAAAAATGGGTGAAGGTGGTCAAAATGTATCAATGTCCAGGTATAAAATAAACAAGTTCTGGGGACATAATATACATAATGGTGACTAAAGTTAATAATGCTGTATTGCATATTTGAAAATTGCTGAGAGAATAGATCTTAAAAGTTTTCCTCACCAGGAAAAAAATTTTTGCAACCATGTGACTCGTTAACTAGACTTAATGTGGCAATCATTTCACAATATATACAAATATCAAACCATTATATTATACACCTGAAACTAATATGATGTTACGTGTCAACTATATCTCAATTTAAAAAAAAATATGCTGGGGACACCTGAGTGGCTCAGTTGGTTAAGCGGCTGCCTTCGGCTCAGGTCATGATCCCAGCATCCTGGGATCAGGTCCCACATCGGGCTCTTTGCTCGGCAGGGAGCCTGCTTCTCCCTCTGCCTCTGCCTGCCACTCTGTCTGCCTGTGCTCGCTCGCTCTCCCTCTCTCTCTGACAAATAAATAAATTAAAAAAAAAAAAGAGCCAAACCCTGTCTTGGTAATCACTTTAAAAAAAACCTAAAACAAACCTAAAAATTCTTCAAAATAGTAATGGTGACTATTACTGAATTGTGAATTCTTTAAAAGATTTTTGTTTACCTTTTCCAAGTTATATATGCTATTTTTTATAATTGGAGATTTATTAACTTCCAAAATTATCCCATTGGTCTTAGCATTTTCTCAGAGTTCTAGGGGCATAAGTAGTTACTGTTGCCTATAGACATGTCTCTCTACTGAAAAATGATTTTTAGAAGATCTCACTATCTTCCCATTTCCTCAGTTTATTTCAAATTAAAATAGCATTTACTTGTGTGGATTCCTCTTGGTTTTATGGAGGATACTCTACTTCATGAAAACAACAGTGGCCATTATCTTAAATAACCCTATGCCACTAAGAAAAACCTTTAAAATGCACCTTCAGGGCGCCTGGGTGGCTCAGTGGGTTAAGCCTCTGCCTTCGGCTCAGGTCATGATCTCAGGGTCCTGGGATCGAGTCCCGTATCGGGCTCTCTGCTCAGCAGGGAGCCTGCTTCCCTCTCTCTCTCTCTGCCTGCCTCTCTGCCTACTTGTGATCTCTCTCTGTCAAATAAATAAATAAAATCTTAAAAAAAAATAAAAAAAATGCACCTTCAAAATATCTTGGCAACTTGCTACAATGGTATGTGAAGAAAAGAAATATTGGAGATGAGCTATAATGTGTATTTCCTAACTAGCCTTTCCTCTAAGTTTGGTAATAAAAATATAAAGGTCATGTTTCTATTCAGATAGCAATAACAGAGACTCTTCCTTGGGAAGGTTGGTGACAGTATACATAGGCCAGCTGTCCATTCTCCCCTACGTCTCATATTTACTGTTCATTCCTGATCTTCCTCTGGGTGGTTTTTATTTGTAAAGCACAAATATGTGCTCTTATTTTATCCCTTGCTCTTGTTTTTATATGTAATTTCAAATGGCATAGTCCTTATTTCAGTCAGGAATATTTAACTATATCCTCTGAGAATAAATTCAGATTTGCTCTTCCAGCAGTCCCATGGAGGTTTTTTGAGTAAATGATTTGCTAAAAATATCCCATTCTTTTCTGAATCGTTCTGAATGATCATTTCTAAAGGAAGCATCTTCTTTTAGTCTGGAACCACTGACATAGACAGACGCTCCCCTTTCCAGTCATTTTGAACACCAAAGGGAAGGAGCAAATAAATCCAACTCTTTATTGTTTGAGGACCTTTTGGATTTGTAGAACAAAATGATGAAGAGAAATCCTTTAATGCTTTTATGTTCCTTCCACTCCCCTCCTAAGTTTAATTTCGGCCATGTGCTTTTCCAAACCTGCCCCAACGTCTTCATACTGCTGAAACCAAACCTGCGGGTCAGTGTAAACAGGTTGTTGGAACTGGAATATTTCCAAGTGATCATTTTGACCTGCATACACCACTTAAAAGAGAGATCTGGAGCTGAGACAAGATGTCACTTAACATGCCCTCCTTGGAACGTGTTGGATGTCCCACACCTGACAGGCTCAGCACATGCCCACGTCTTTTTCTTTTCCAGTGAGGAACACCCATACAAGCAGAAAGATTAAAGTATGTACTATTTTGGGGGTTCTCCAAAAGTGAACAACCTGCAAAAATACAGTCTAAGAGCAGAGGGTTTGGGGGAACCTCTCCCACCACCACCGTAGCCCCGCCACCAGCCCGGCCACCTGTGCTGCAACCGTGGCGCCTCCTGCCATTGCCTACTTCCTGCTGGAGAGTGTGGCCAGGCCCTGCACAGGCTGCCACAGACCAGGGCGGGAGCTGGAAAGAGGAGGTGGTGACCGTGGAGACCTGGCTGCAGGGCTCACTCAAGACCCCTTGTGTGTATGGGCAGCTTCCCAAGCTCTGGGATGGAGACCTTGCCCTGTATCAATCCAGTGCCATCCTGTGGCACCTGGGCCGCTCCCAGGGGCTGGATGGGAAGGACTTGGGGGGAGGCGGCCCTGGTGGGTGCTGCGAATGATGGTGTGGAGAACTTCTGCTGCAAATACATCATTCTCATCTACATCAACTATGAGGCAGGCAAGGGGGAGTATGTGAAGGCACTACCAGGGCACCTGAAGCCTTTTGAGATGCTGCTGTCCCAGAACAGGGTGGGCAGGCCTTTATCATGGGCAACCAGATCTCCTCGAAGACACTACAACCTGCTGGACTTGCTGCTGATTCACCAGGCCCTGGATCCTGCACCCTGTCCCCCAGCCCACCCCCAATTCCTTTCCCCTGCTCTCTGCCTGCTTGGCGCACCTCAGCTCCTGGGCCTAGTTCAAGGCCTTCCTGAGGCCATGAACCTCCTGATCACGGCACCCAGAAGCAGTGAGAGCTTGTGGCTCCCTCGGCAGGAGGTGGGGGCTGCCTGCAGACCAGTAAAATTTCCAAGAGAGAAAATAAAATAACAATGATAAATTTAAGCAGAGTGTTTTCTTAAAGAAAAATTGCTACCTAACCATTTCCCTAGATACCAGTGTGACACACGTGAACTGACTGATGGAGGAGGTGGCCTTGCCAGGACCAAGAGTTCAAACATTTTAAAGGAAATTCTAGTGGCAGAAAATTGAGAAGTTAACTGGTATACATGCCATTGGAAAATTTCCTAGATTTTTTAAAAAAGATTTTATTTATTTATTCATGAGAGACAGAGAGAGAGAGAGGGAGGGAGAGGGAGAGGCACAGGAAGAAGCAGGCTCCCCACTGGGCATGGAGCCCCATATCAGACTCCATCCCAGGATCATGGCATGAGCCGAAGGCAGACGCTTAACCATCTGAGCCACCCAGGTGCCCCCTAGGTACTTTGTTTTAGAGAAAAATTTATTTATCAGGAACTATTTCCTGAATTCAGACACAACACATCACTGATGAATGACACACAAGGATATATATCTATAAATATCTATAGATATATATAATATAGCTCATTACTAATGAAATTATTTGAAGATAATCTTAACAACTGGTCAGTGAGAATAAAATATAAGCATATGATTCTTGAAATGCCAGAAGGCTCATTTGAACATTGACCATTTTATAGGTTTTCATGAATGATTACAAAGAACATGTGAAAAATGTATTTAAATTCTTTGTATATGATTGTGGGGTGAGTGCAGTAGAATATGTGGAAATATCAAAACCTTCAAGACAGAAAGTCACAGTTTTCTAATCTACGAAATACATATAATAATTCCTGTCTTGGAACTACTTGTGGATTAAATGTAAAAATATATTTGTAAGTGGTTTGTCACGGGAATGATTTGCTGGAACTAGGATGAGACATTTAGATGTCTGGATATTGGGAAATTGCTTTCACCCCACTGGGGAGCATACCCAAGTGAATGACAATAAAGGTTTTGGAAATGAGAACAGGGACATAGTCTTATTGGTACAGTGATGTGATATTTTGCTTTGTCATGAAGAATAGCCAATAGAATGTTGCGAAGGTAGGAGAGGAAATAAGAATGAAGATGTTCAAATTGAATGAGTAGGTTGAAGTGTTAAAAGTGCTGAGAGAGATGAGGAAACCAAACATGATTTAATAAAGAAAAAAATGCCTGAATACCAGGTAATCACTACCTGGTCTTGACTGAAGAAAAGGATGAACAATGACAAGCAAAGCTAATTATAGAAGGTGAACTCTTATGATAGGAATTTGCAGAAGTGCATAACATAGCTCCCTTCTTGAAAATATTCATTTATTTTCCTCAGGATTCATATTTTATTCCTATTGCTGGTCACATTTCTTAGTCCCTAGAATATACTAAATAAATGTTCTTACATAAAGAATGAATGAGTATTTTAGGTTGGGTTCCCCAGCAGAAGCAGACTCTTAAATAAGGATTCAAGTGCAAGTAGTTTATTTGGAATGTCTCAAGAAGTCTCAGTAGAAAAGTGGAGAAGACAAAAAAAGCGGGGGGGGGGGAGATTCTCAAAAATGTTATATTAGTGAGCAAGTGACCACTGTGAGCCACTGGGGCTCATTTCTATTGGCTTTCTCTGAGAGATGATGCAGAACCCCCATTCTTACTAGTTGAGGGCTGCTGCTGAGGGCATCCACTCTCTATTACCTTCCTTCTGATCATGCAGAGAAAGCCCTCAGACAGAGGTTCCAATGTGTTCGTAGAAACAAACTGTAGGCTGTTGAATGGTGACTGTTAAGCAACAAGGAACATGGAGGGAATAGATAGTGTCTGCTCCGAAGAGGGCATGAGTAATGAATGACTTACAGCTTCCGTCCTTTGGATCTGTAGGTCATTTCAGTCTTCAAATGACCAAGAGTGAAATGCCAGTGCCTAAGTAACCATCAAGCCATATTAATGAACATTTTCTTTATCATCGTAGTTAACTTCTGGGAGAAAACATACTTTATAGGAAAAGAGACCCCAGTAAGGGAGAAGTTACCGATGAAGTGTATATAGAATTGGTGGCAAAGAGTCCTTGAAAATAAATTTGTGACAGCAGTGTTGCCTAGATCAGGCCATTTTTATGAAGATTCTGATAATAGTTATCCTATGCGATAACTATGGGATAAATGCAATTACATCCTGGAGAAACTGTGAAGCTTGTAAACTTTGTCCCTCCCTTCCCACTTTTCCTCCCCTTCCCTTCCTCCTTCTTTTCCTTCTTTCCTCCCTTCCAAAATAGATATAAATATTAAATAGTTTTCCTCATCTTCTTGCAGTATAAGAATTCAGGTGATAGTGATACAAAATAGAATCCTCCAAGTTACAGAAAATTGATGTTTGCTCCCTTTCTAATTAGGGTACTTAGAAAAGTTTCTAGGATTTTGATCCTTCAACCCAATTCTATACTTGTCTGACCTTAATAGGAGCTTAAGCCAAGCACAGAAATCAGAGTTTGGCCTGATATACTCACCCAGAGGGATTAATTGTCAAATATCTTTCATTTACTAGATTGAGAATTTTTAGTGTTCACATCCACTCTTTTCCACAGAAGTTCAAGAGTAGTTATACTTAAACAGGACTACATCCTCATGAGATGTCCCAATTTGTGTTATTAGCCGGTTCAAACTTTGAAGAATTAATGGCTTGGAACTGAGCATTTTATGGCTGCCTGCCTGCTTTATCTTTGTCTCTGTTCGGTAATGTAAAATGTGGACTATATCCTGTTACCAAGCTCAAGCACCTAACATTCTATTAAAAAAAAGGTGGGATTTTAAAAATACCTGAATTATGTGGGAATTTTTTATTGTATTTTAATTAGGTATAGCCTTGGGAAAAGTTGTGAAAATATTCTTACATATTCTTCTGGATGTCAGTTGCCTAGGGTGGTTCAAACTTTATAGTTTTCCCCTTTAGTTTTTCTTTTATTTAGATGCTTAGAAATAAATACAGTATTTACTTTTTGTCCAAATAACAAAATAGAATATTTTTCAATGATTTTTCCTTTTAACCACTTCATCCACTGAACTCTGAATTTAATACATAATGACTACATTTTTCTGTAGATACTTTTCCATTTAAATAACTAGTTTCAATATTTTTCCATTTTATTCCATTAAATATTTTATATTTAAATATTTAAATTTAAATTTCTTTTATTAAAAATGAAGTGATCACAATTGCTCACCTTGAGTCTCAGATTGGTGAAAAATTATTGTTCTCAATCTTTTAATAAGTTTCTCATAATGACTACTATTAGCACATAAACCTTTGTGGTATCAGTGCCAGAAGATAGTACACTCACTAATAGGAGATACAATTTATGGTGTGTGTTTATAGAACATCTGAAAAAAGCAGCTGCAGCTGTGTTCTTAAGAATCAGAACTCAGCCATAATAACATGAAGAAATATTGTTCAATGTATAAGAATAATTACTACTACTTTGTGTTATTTTGTATATCCTTAATTTATAACTATTTTGATCATTAAAAATAATATTTGAGTATTTGAAGATCATTGTTACTTACAAAGAAACTGAAAAGATACAGAAACTATAGAAGAGAGCTTTAGTAGAGGATGTGGTTAGAAACTGCAAGAAAAAAAATCAATTAATGTTAAGACATTGCAAACCATTATCTTATCTCAATATTTGTTTTTTTTTAAAGTGAAATAAATCCTATGAGATCTTAACATCTGTATATACAAAATTCAATAAAACTGAGTATGCTTATACAGAGGTATTGTATAGCAAGAGGTTTTATGTAATTACCTTTTTTAAAGCTCAGTACATTTTAGAGAGCCATTAAAATAAATTTCCATTTTTAATGAAAAGTTATCCCATTACCTAGTTTGTATCATTTTGGAATTGGATCCCTACTTGATTATGGATAATATTTAAAAATTTTCCTTCCTTTATATTTTACAGGTATTTTTTGATAAACAAATGCATGTGCCTGATCAAAAATTTTAATTATTCAAAGAAGTTAGTATAATGAAATTAACTTTCTGTTCCCTGTCTCTTTTTCCCATAGCTTCCTCCCAGAGGCGACTGATATTAATTTCTATGTAATTAATAGTCTTCCAGTAATATCCATACTTTCACAATAATATAAGCAAAAGTTCATGATCTGTTATATATAAACAACTATTTATATATCTTTGGATTAGCATGTTATAGACACATTTTGGTGAATTACTTGTTCACTTAGTATCTTACCTATTATTTCATAACAGTGAGTTACAAGTCTAACTCAGTTTTTAAATTATGATATAGTATTACATTAGGAGGCTAGGATTTTTTCTGTGTGTTGGGAACCCTATTGTCAGACATGAAAGTCATTTCCATTCTTTTCACCAATGAACATTTACAGCAATCAACTTTTTTTTACATATGTCTTTACATACCAATATGTATTTCAATAGAATAAATTCCTAAAGGCAGAGCTGCTGTTTTTAATTTTTATAGATATTAATTTTAATAGTAATTGACCAAGTTCCCTTCATATGGTTTTTTATCAAATGATATTTTAAATTGGAAAAGTAATTCAAAGCTTATTATTCTGGCTCTCTGAAAATTAAGTGTCTATACCACTCATTTGTCACCTAGCCTAGGTGACTTTATATTTATTTTTCTAAAATAAATGTAAAAGTTCCTAATGGCTGTTATAATGTCTTCCATATTTTGCTGTTCTACAGCTAAGCAATAGGCCCATTTAAAACTCCTCTAACTAGGAACTAATAAATCCAGCATTCAGTATAATTTTAACTTCCATTCGCTCTTAATATTAGTAAGTTACTGCGAAATCCTACATTTGAACAGAACTGGAAAATGAAGAAATAATACAGTCATGTTTTCCATGGTGTCACATGCATTGTTGCTTTTATATTATTTATTAATTTTTTTAAAGATTGTATTTGTGCATCAAATCACGAGGCATAGATAGATCTTTTCCCTTCATCAGTCCCTTGGGCACAGCTGGTCCTGAGCACTTTGTTCTAGAATGTTGCAACAGGACTTTTAAACATCAAAACAAAAACATGAGGAAGAAATCCCCATCCTATGATATATGGGGGCTGGTTACCTCCCTGGCAAATAGGAAGAGTAAATTACTCCAAAAAAAAAAATCCCTCTTTGCCTGTGCTGGACAATGGTAAGCATAGCTCTGAAATAGCACCGAAGACACTACAGGATCCTGTGGAGAGCTGTCTCTGACATCTGAGTTATATACTGGGCAAACAAGTTGTTGGTAAGTGCAGTCATACCTTTGGACGATGAAGAAAGAAAAGAAAAAGTATCGTGTTTCACAGATTGCTTGTACTCAAATATATTTTCTCAGTTGCAGATCCTCAGCTATTTCATTGAGTGGAAAGTTTTGAGTTGAAGAGTTTCAGGAAGAATCATGGTGCATTTGTTTAATGTCTCAGGAAACACTTTTTATGGTAACTTAGTCTAGAAAAAACCTCACTTTTTTAGACATTAATAAAATATTCTATTTTCTTCATGTAGTATTTTATACAAGAACACTGCAGATGTGATTTAAGATGTGACTATTTTGACAAATATTGGATTTGTATCAACCAGTTACATGCTGTATTTTGTAAATCATTAACTTTTTTTTTTTTTTTTTAAAGAGGCCTCCTTTGGGCAATTGTAGAGGTACATCCTGTTTTTTGTGACCAAAAAAACAAACTTAAACAAGTGTCAGAAATATGTCTTATTCTGGTGTTTTGTTTCAGTGTGAATTATCATTACTGCATTTGTTTAATGTAAAGGAGAAAACTCACCATTCAGTGCAATTTTCAATTAAAAAAATACAAATTCTTCTTAAAAAAACAAAAATGTTGACGATTGTTACTTTAATAGCTTTGATTCCTTTTTACTTTTATTATTTATTTCTTTGGTTATCTATGCCTCTTAGAGATATGCATTAATTTTTCTTCTCTGGGATTTATTTGCCTTTTCAGTTTGTGTTGTTGCCATTCTCTCTAGTGCAGACATTAAAAAAAAACACACGCATATCCCATTAGAATTGTATTGTAATTTGAGTACAAGTAGACATACAGATGGGCAAATGATGAGTACTGTGAAATAAACCTAAAAATATAAATGCAGCTTTGTTTGCGATGACAACTAATGCAACTAATTTAAATATGAAGGGTCAGTTATTGCAATAAGCTAAAAAATCATTAAAAATGATTTAAAAAAATCAAATCTCTCCTCATGTAGAAGCAGACAGTACTCTTAGACTTTGAAGACCAGGCTTATGGGTTCAGATTATTAATAAGTGATGATTAGGACAGGTGTCATTTTGTGACACTCCAGGGCAAGTAGCCTCGGGGTGTCTCGACAGGGCACTCCAGCTCAGTAATGTTTAACCATTCTAAATGGCACCTCGAAACTACTCTGGAAAGTTAGCTTTCTAATGAGAACTTAGCGACCAAAGCAGCACTTGGCTAGGTAACAACAGCTGTCTTTGCTACTGCAGAGAATAATTTCTTTTTTTCTGCCAGCATTTAAAACGAAACTGCTTACATTTAGGAAATTATCAGTGTAAGTAAAAAATGAGGGGGGTGAGGCAGAGAGGCAGTTGGAAATATGTGATTAAAAGAATCATTTAGCTATAACGGCCAGGCCGGATATGCATAATATTTAGGAAAAAAATTGAAAGCTATACATATAGAATTGAGGAAATTAATTTTACATAGATGTGTCAGAATTAGCCCTGTGATACACTGGCAGTTTAAAAGTGAAGAGAGGGCTATCAGATTCTGCTCTAAAACCAATGTTAAAGGACTCGGTCTAATCACGGTTTCTCTCCTGCTTGCAGACTCTCTGTAAACTGATGACCACTTACTCAACAGAAGTACCAAATATAGGCACAAAAATGGCTCAACCGCTTCCAGAAACATCTTTTTGAAGTTTAAGAGATAGGATGAAGAACAAGGCTAATAAGTTCCCTACTTTTATCAAATTACATTCTAGTCGGGTGACATACAATAATCAAGTAAGCATATATATTCATAATGTAACTTCAGAGAGTTTTAAATTCCGTAGAGGAAACAAAACAGAGTGCTGTGGTAGAATATGCCTGGTGTGTGGGTATTGTGGAGAGCGTCAACGTCACTCCGGGAAGGCACTCCAGATAAGGAAACATTCGTGCCAAAGCCAGAATGAGAAGGAATCAGCCACATGAAGATCCAGAGGAAGGGGGTTCTGTATAGACAAAGAGCCATTGCAAAGTCCTCTCCATGGAAATTTTCAAACAGAAGGAGGCAAACCAGCATGGCAAGGGCAGGAAGGGCGGTGTGGTAGAAGATAAAGTTGGAGAGATTCAGGATATATTTTGGGGAGCAGAACCCACTTGCTAAGAGTTTGGATACTGGGAATGAGGGGCAGAGACAAATCAAATACCCCTTCTAAGATTTTGTCCTGAGCAGCTGGCTAGGTGGAAGCACATTTACTGAGAGAAGGTTGCAGGTGGGGGGATCGGTTTATATGGGAAGAAACTGAGAGCTCTGTTTTACACATGGTGAGTTAACAATGCCTGTTAGAGGTCTACGTGGACCGTGATACAAGTCCGTCTGCAGTCTCAGCAAACTCAAGAGTTCTGTGGGTCATCAGCATTGCTCTCTTGTCCTGGATTGGGGGAAGAATGAAAAAAAAATCACTTATTTATACCCTCCACAAATATTTGTTAAACATCTATGCCATAAACCTTCAGGTCAGGCACTGTTCTTGCATATGTGGACAGGGCAATAAACAAGATTGGGCTGTATTTTTGTATTAGACTTTTCCCCTTTCAGGTTTAGTTTCAAGAGTGTGGGTGAAAACAGATGACTCATTTCCGTTCTTTACTAGCTAGCACAGGGCTGGCCGTGAGCTTAGTGAATGTTGCATCACACTTCTCTGGCACTCAGTAGAGACGTTCAGAAGCAGACTCAGCCTGAATGCACAATGTCACCTGACAAAGTCCATGAGTAAAGAATACAAAATGAATGGCACTGTTCCATATATATTTCCTCCCCCTTATTCCTTCTGTCTTTTCATTGTTCTGCCATTTATTATTTTATAGAGTCCTAGGGTAAAATAAACATCTTTGAGCTTGCGATGATTAATAGAAATTATTATATATAGAATGAATCTCGTTTGAATCTCCCAAAGAATCATCAAAATATTTCCGAGTAACAGGTGATCACCGCCTTCTTGGAATTTCGCTGGTGGCAACCTGAGGTTTCTGAAACTAAGAAATTACCTGGTGCTCTTCAACACTGATGTGATAGTTTCTGATGCCACTGGCTTAATGAAGGACCAGTTTTTGTTTTTCTTCTATAGGATTTCAAAGCAAAGAGAGAGGCAGAGATAAAAATAACTTCTCACCGGTGCTTTTAAAAAAAAAAATTATTTATTTATTTATTTATTTGACAGACAGAGACCACAAGTAGGCAGAGAGGCAGGCAGAGAGAGAGAGGAGGAAGCAGGCTCCCCACAAAGCAGACAGCCCGATGTGGGGCTCGATCCCAGGACCCTGGGATCATGACCCGAGCCGAAGGCAGAGGCTTTAACCCACTGAGCCACCCAGACGGCCCTCACTGGTGCTTTGAACTAATTCTGGTCCCAGTTAAACTTTGGGCAGACCAAATTTGAGACCATAAAATGCAGTCAGCTTCACTTTACATTCCACGCCCCCTCAGCCTTCCCTCGGACTGGCTCCTCCAGTTTCCATCTGAAGGATGCTATCATCAGAGTCGGTTGTGCCAAACTGAGATTACTGTGTGCTGTAGTCATGGTCTGGTTTCCTGTCTGGTGAAGAAGTGTTTCACGGTACTTAATAACACTGGCCTTAGTCAATGAGATGACGATTTGAATACTGGCACTGCCATTCATGGGCTGGATGACCTCAGGCGAGGCTCTGATTCTCTGTGGACCTCAATTTCCTCATCCGTGTTTATGGGCGAGACTTACTTGAGCTCATGTGGGTGAAGTACCGAGCACAGGGCTCGAAAGGGGTAGACGTTTGTTTACACATCCTCCAAATATTTGAGTGCCAGTCATTGTTGTAGGCTCTGGGATCAAGCAGAGACAAATTAGACAAAGACCTTGCCTTCGTGGGTCTTCCTTTGATGCACTGGGCAGCCTTGACTCCCTTTTTTATCATTTGCTTTCTTTCCAGAATGGCTCTGGGAAAAATAGTAATATAGGCAAAATTGGGCATTTTATCCTAGTCTCCCCTGTGTGTATGGCCAGAGTCTGTATGGCCCACCTCAAGCTCCATCCAGGCGCCCCTGAGGCTGTCTTTGCACACAGGACCTCCACTGTGGGCCTTCCCGTACCACCCATCAACACCGCCTGCTTATTCTGTAACTTATTAGTTCCCTTCTCAGTCACGTGAGGCAATTGATAAAGAGTTTCTGATAATTGGCACAGACCTAATATATGACCCTATTGAGGGTTCTGCTTAGTGCCCCAAAATTGAATCTCGAGAAGTAGAATGGTGTAATTCGTGGCATATACGAGACAGTAGAAGGCTATGGAGAAGCGGCCTTGTCTGGTCACAGAATACCATGTTTTTTTAACTGAACCTAGACTAGTAAAATGACTTTCCTCTTCTCTTCTCTTCTCTTCCTTTCCCTATGGTTTTCTGCTTTTGTCCCTTTCTCTTATGTTCACATTATTAACTTTAGACAAAACTGATTCTGAAGTCCAATGTCATGTCTTCTTCTGACCTTTCCACTTGAAAGAAATCTCCTTCCTATCTCTCTGGCCAGTCTTCCCAGTATGGTCCACTTACTTGTTATTTCTTCCTTACTTTTCTGCAACCACAAACTTCATTAGGACATGTTTGAATGTTTGGGGGATAAAATCCAAGGGGGCAGCTGAGAGCTAAAGCCAGGCCAGGGCCTTTCAGAGGTTGAGCAAAGCTCTTTCCTTCCCTCTCTCCATCTCTCTGAGCTACCTTCTTTACTTTGCTTAAGATGTATTTTAAAAACTAAAACAAAATTTTAATATTATCGTGTAATAAATAATAGTTTTAATACATAAATTATAATGTAATAATTCTATTTATAAAAGTATTGGGGGTTTTATTTAAAAGTAATTTGTGAGAGGTGCCTGGGTGGTTCAGGTGGTTAAGCATCTGACTCTCAATTTTGCTCAGGTCGTGATCTCACTGTTGTGTGATCGAGACCCATATTGGGCTCCATACTGAGTGTAGAGCCCACTTAAGATTCTCTCTTTCCCTCTCCCTCTGCCCCTCCCCACTCATGCAAGATCTCTCTCTCTCTCTTTAAAAATCAATCAATGCAATTTGTGATATACTGTAGGTATCTATTAGTGGGCTATTAAGGTTTTTGATGAATAAGATCTTAAGTATGCCAGAGATAATATGTATAAAATAATTCAGAGAGATGATTAGAAGTTTATTTTGAGGCCTTATTGAGTGAGACCCAGGGTGAGTAGTGACTTTTCAGCTTCCCCATGATACATACCATGGGTGAGCAATGGTGTCACATGTTGATAAAATCAGTAACCAAAACATTAGTTGGGTGAAGATGAGGGAGATCACAGGAGGATAAAAAGAAATAGGGTTAGAATTTTGGGGAAGGGCTGAGACAGTTTTGGAGACTGGTATGTGTATTAGTTCAGGGCCTTGGGAAATAAGCTTGAATGCTTTGTGACTTCTCAGAATCAGGGATGAAAAGAACCAAGAGATCTAGAAAGATGGTCTCTCTGTAAGAAATAGGATTTTCATAGTGGTGGAGGCAGGGTAGCAAAGGAGAGTCCTGGTAAAGACAAAGAGAAGAGATTTAAGAATTTAGCATCTTTGATGGACATACTTTGGAACATCTCTGCTCTAACCCCTTTCTTTGAGACCTGTCTCTATGTAGCACTGGTAATGGACACCCCATTGCTGGTGACCACACTACACTGCCCACCCCCAACTGTAGCAGAGAGCTGGTCTGCAAAGAAAAGGAAGAAAGAGGACAGAGGAATTGTGCAGAAAGAAGCAGAAACTAGAAGCTATGTGAATTCTGCAGCAAAGAGAAGCAGAAACTAGAAGCTATGTGAATCTTGAAAGATAAATTGAGTCGTTTTAGTTCTTTGACTTCAGTTCCCATGGACCCTGCTGGTATTCCATGGATCTGCTCCATTGTTTAAAGCTCCCCTGCTTTATAGCCCACACGTGACTTACTGTGTGTTTTTTGTTTGTTAGTTTGTTTTACAATGAGAAGAGTCCTAATTAGAACAATATCTGATAGGTGATTGAGAGCTGATGGTTTCTTGTGGTCCTAGGAACTTAAGCTCTTAGTTGTAGGTATAGGGAGAACTGTATCTGTTTCTTTACCATTAAGATAGTTGGAGTTAGTTTTCCATCTTCTGTAGAAAGGAGTGTTTGGTCATTCTTCAAACAACCAGGTTGGAGCTAAGGGAAGGCAGGAGGAGACAGTTTTGAATGAGGCCTGGATATAGATTGAGGGATGTAATACTTAGGGCAAAGGCTAAGCTGGTAAAACAAAGAGACCCTTCAAATACAATAATAGCTTAAAGAAGATTAACGTTTCTCTCTTTCTCTCTCTCTCTCTTTTTTATACCCATAGTAATAGCTGAAGTGTTTTACTTAAGGTCAGTTGTGTCAGATGTCCTTGTCCTTATTTACATGGTGACCAGTAACATGATTATGTTCCAACCTGTAAGGAATGGAGAAAGGGTGCCAAAAGGTTTAAGGCCAAAAATTGGATTTGCCACATACTACTTAGAGTCATATCTCATTGGCCAAAACTCAGTCATGTGACCAGATGTAGCTGCAAGGGAGGCTGACTAATGTACTCTCTAGCCTTGTGACCACATATCTGGCTCCATAACTTTTGGTATTACAACATTAAGAGAAAGAAGAAGGACAGTAACTTGTGGTTTCAGGAGCTCATTAGGAGAATTTCCTCTAGTGGGAACATCACCTCCTAAAAGATTTAGCATGGTTTGTGTTCTCCTCTCCCTCTAGTATCGGCCACATTTCAGGTTTTATTCATTTATGTGTTCACAATTTTAATTCACTCATTAATTTTATTTTTTACATGTGTTATTTGTTTTTGTTGTTGAACATTTGGTATATCTGATTCACTACAAGGCAATCAAAAGTTCAAATTCAATGTTATTTGACTTTTATATAACCATTAAGAGTTTTATAGGGCTTTGGAGGGATTTCAACAACTTTCTTTTTCTTTTTCTTTCTTTCTTTTTTTTTTTTTTTAAAGCCCAGGTATTGCTGATTTAGCCCTCTGGATACACTAGCAAGAAAAGTGTGTTTCACTCTGATAAGCCTCTGGGGATCAGAAATTGCTATTTCAAAGCAGAAAGAAATGCCAGCTGGTGGCTGCAGGTGGGGGATCAGTGTGGAATCTGTGAAACATACTTTTATAATTTATTTAATTCTTCAGAAATAGTTATGTGATAACTCTGCAGGGGGCTGTGGTAGGGCAGCATCTATAAAGCACAATAAAGGCAATCAAATACCACAAAGTATAGGAAGGGCATAAGAACATAGAATTAAAAAAAATGGAGATATTCATTCTTTTATAAGCAGTATGTCCAAAGAATACCTTAATAGGGCATTAAAAATAACCTAACTTTAAATATGTGCAAAAATCCTCTCTTTTTCCATATTTATTTTTTTCTATATCAGGCTTAGGAATAAGGAGCAGAAAAATCAAAGTACTCTGCTATGATCCTTGCCTTCGGGGCTTATTTCCCCCCTTATAGGCAAGGTTATGCCCCCTTCTAGGGCCTCAAATCAGACATGAGTTGCTTTAAATACAACTCTTTAAGACGAGGTCACGTGGCCAAGATTCCTGGGAGAGACTGGAAAGAGTGGTGCTGCCAGGGAGAAGAATGGGGAGCTACTTTAGATATACGCTGCCATTTATGCTTCCCCGCACACCTGAAAATTGGCTTCTTAGAATCTCTCTGGATTCCAAGGTCTGCCGCCTGCCGTCATATTCACTACTTTCCTGCCCTCCTGGCCTTGTTTCTAATGTGTGGTTCTGAACTACCACTTTGACCTTACATTTTGGCACAGGTACTCAGAAAATGTTTCCTTTGTAGAATGCTTCATTAGTTCTGAGCTCCACCTTGTGATCACCTGTATGTGAATTTCTCTGAGGGGGGACCCACTCGCTGGACTGACTTATTTTCTGCCCCAGCCTTGCCTAGGTTTTCTGTGCCTGGTTTTCTTTTCTTTTCTTTTTCTTTTTTTTAAAAAATATTTTATTTATTTATGTGACAGAGAGATCACAGTTGGCAGAGCGGCAGGTAGAGAGAGAGGGAAGCAGGCTCCCCGCTGAGCAGAGAGCCGGATGCGGGACTTGATCCCAGGACTCCGAGATCATGACCTGAGCCGAAGGCAGAGGGTTAACCCACTGAGCCGCCCAGACGCCCCAAATGTGCCTGGTTTTCATCTTCTTTTTTAAACTGTTGTTCTTTTTATAAACTGTTGTTTCACGTTCATCTGATAGTACCAGTGATCAGACAATCATTTGGATTGTGGAGGACAGATGTGAAAACGGTACAGGAAGTTGGAAAAGATTATTGGGGATTCAAAGTAAGGAAACAGGGTGGGGGCAGATTCTGAGTAAAGCCTTAAAGGATGAGGCGGGTCCAAGGTGGAATGGCACCTTTGTATGTCACGGAGTGAAAGCAGATGAACATTCCAGTGACTCATGGAAAATAGCCCTGGGTGAGGTGGACGTATTTGGCAGAATGCGTTGAGCTGCCTGAGGTCTGAACTTTCCTTCTTATCTCCAGATACCTGTGTGTTTTTCCCGTTTCCAATTTTGAATACCTCCCGGGATGACAGCTTTTGAACTTCCTTGTTGACAGGCTTTCTGGGTATTAAGAATGATCGGCAGCTTTGAATATACAAGTCTGTTCTTCAGATGACAGCCTGCATCCACCTTTTGCTCATAAAATACCTAATGTTGACCCTGTGTCCCTCTGGGTTTCATTTCTCTTTAGTCCTAAGCAGGACTTAGTAGGTAAAAAGATGGGGGGAGTAGACCTTCTTTCAGTAGAGAAGTCAGAGACAATGCAGTACTAATATTTAAGGGATTTGGAGTCTTGTTGGATAAAGCAAAAACACGGAGAAAATAAAATCTATACATATATAAGGCCACAAAGGCAAGGTATGAAACATGAATTGCGTTAGAGGGTTTGGTTTTACCATGTAACACCTCTCCCTTTTTAATATTGTGATTTAATTATTTGCTACCTTCTGTCCCTTAGAAAGATACAACATTGAATATTTTAGAGTACAATGTGCCTGGTTTAGTCACAGAAGAGCACTAATATGGCACTCTCTAGAAGCTTAATTTTTCCAAATGCTCAACACATGGACCCTAAGAGCCAGTTGCATATTTATTTTTCATGTTACATTTGCTGATGGAAGTTATATCTGGAGTTAAAAATTATTTGGCAGATCACAGGATTCTTTTTAGATTAAAATTTGACAATGTCCTTTTAGCATATAATATAATGCTCACTGTGTGTGGAGATGTGGGAATGGAAAATGTCTTTCAGCAAAAACATTGACACCTGGGAGGCTTCTGTCAACTTCCAACAAAAGCATTTGAAAAGCTGCAGATCAGATGCTATGCAAATGTGTTTCTATTTAGCATACACCATCAAGTACACCATATCCTGTTATTTTGATACACACAGAAAAATAATTTTAATATCCATTTTTAGAGTTTTTCTACGTGACTCCTTCTCATAAAAAGAAATTTCTCTGAGAACCTCTTATAATTATTATTAAAATAGCACAAGCTCAGCTCTGAGCATTCCTGCTCATCTTGCTAGCCTCCTTTCAAGCCCCAGTGCACTTTATGCCTCACTGATGATACTTGTCATTTTCAGCTTTCTTTCTCCCTCCTCTCTCCTATTTGACCCTCCTATTTTCACCTCCTCTCTCCTCTCTCCTGGAAGACAGGTTCCATGTTTATTTCAGCCCTTCCCTGTATAACGTCTTGCTTAAAGTTGGCACTCAAGGGAAAAAATGGTGTCGTGACCCTACACATTTTCATTTTGCACTATAAGCTCCTTGAGGTTTGAGGAGACTAGCTCATTCATAACTCCATGCACCTATTACATTCCTTAGTCTGCAAAAGAACTCAATGAATGATTGTGCCAAACAGCAATGGGAAGTGTATGCAAATGCTACATTTTATCTTATATACCTGTTTGTCTTAGTGCTTTCAGGAGAAGAGCTGCGCTCCGACAAACCACGGGAATCCCATAGAATGGTCCCACTGGTTCTTTAATTCCAACAGGTGGTTGTCTAACGTTGCTAAAAGATCATAAAGCTCCAAAGAAAGATCTGGGACAGGTGCGAAATTTATGTGGAGACACAGGGATAGATTCTAAAGAATAATTATACTGTATATTGTTTTCACATTCAGGTTTGGGAGGCAAGTATGATATAAACAAGTTAATTAACATTCTTAACTACAACTATCAAAATTAATTTGAAGCCTCTTCACCATTGGTATCTAAAGTAGATGGAAGAGAGTTATTTAAAGGCAAACTTTTTGTGATATTATGGAAACTCTCTCAAGTGAGTTGAGATTGCCAATTGCCACACAGTTGAATTCACAGATGAATGTGACACTTGTAGCAATGAGTTATTACTGATGACCTTCTAGAAATTATAGTTCAAATGGTCAAATGTGGTGGTAAATAACAGAAAAGGTTGCAAAAAGAAGGACAAAAGTAAAAACTAACTAACCAAAAAGTTTGATGGTATAAAAGAAGCTGTTTGGAATAAACAAGGCAACATAATTTTTAGTTTTATGCTTTGATCAAAGTCTCTGCAAGGATCTTGTCACAACTTATTGTGTATTACACAAACCTGTCCTGATTTATGGGCAATTGATTTTTGGGGCCTGTGATAGAGGTAGAATTCATAGCCATGTAAGAGTTTCTAGTCATCTCTGTTGATGTTAGGAAGATAAAACACATAATCCTGTCTGGCATACATACAGAGGCTAATTTCAAGAAATAAGGAAGTGGCTTCTAGAAAATGAATAACAGAAGCAAGACCTTCATATTAAAGTAAACTAAGTTTGGTAGAAAAAGAAAAGGAGTTTTTAGAAACAGACACATGACAAGAAGACAGTATAACCAATCATCCCAAAACTGCAAAAGGAAATTATTTTGCTTAATTTGTTTTGAAATCAGCCAAATTTATTTCCCATTTGGGGATGGGGAGGTGAGAAGTTGAGTTAATGTTTAGAATCCCTTTTATAACTACCGCAGGTGATTGTTGAGCTCATTAGCCTAGGAAGAAATAACTCTTTCAAGTTCAATTTGAATTCTGACAAAAGATGTTTTATTAAGATTTCAAAATGGGTGTGAGGTCCTGGTATGAGCATTACAGTGGTGGCATCCTAAGGCATCACCAGAGAGTGGCCTGCCTGTGTGTGCTGAATGGGTCAGGTTCCGACAGCTTCGTGCAGGAAGCCTGCGATGGGGTAAGGAAAGACAGAGGCGGGAAGTAGCTTTGAATACGTTTCCCCTATCAGTATTACCATTTCATAATATCTAATTTCTAATCGGGAGTTATTTGTGATAAGCTTCTCTCCCTTTATTCTCTTCTTTTCTTTTTCCCGTTCCTATAAATACGTGACAAAATGTGCGAGTACTATTTTTGTATCTCTGATGCTTAATAATAATGAACTGCTAATTCAATTAATTCTGTATGTTATTCCAAATTTCTGCTTACCCAGAAGACCAGGCTTGAGTCCCGTGACTGTGAAATCCATTTATTGATAATGTTCTCAGGGGATTCTGAGCACCAGCCAGGATTTTAAAGCCCAGAACGTGTCTTCCTCTTTTACTCTCTCCTTCCTGCCTCATGCAGGAAGCACAGTGATCTTTCTTTTCTTTTAGGTTAATTAATTTCAATAATGATGCAATAATTTATGACCTCTTCTACTTTATATTTGCATTTAAAAAATTATTTATTTATTTGAGAGAACATGAGTGGGGGAGGGGCAGAGGAAGAGGGAGAGGGAGAGGGAGAGGAAGAGGGAGAGAGACTCTCAAGCCCAATCCCTGCTGAGCTGGAAGCCTGATGTGGTGCTCTGTCCCATGACCCTAAGATCATGACCTGAGCTGAAATCAGGAGTTGGACACTTAACGGACTGAGCTACCCAGACGTCCCTTTTATATTTGCATTTTAAGGTGGGCTTCAATGTGTTAAAATAGAGCATTAGTTCTCTTTTTGGATCCCGCCACTTCCAGAATTATCTAACAATCCAGTAGGGTGGTTGGTCAATCCAAGAACTTCAGTCCACTTCCAAAGGCCAGCTGGCAAGAATACTGGGGAGTCGAATCTGCTGGCTCCTGCATGAGCTTCTAGCACTCACACAGTATTGGGTGGACACTCACAGTCATGCCTTTGGTGGCTAAGTCCTCGCCAAGCCTGAGCCCCCCAGCTCCCTTTATTTCACATGCTCATGTTTGCCAAAACAACAGTGGTCCTGAGGTCTTCTGGACCTAGATTAATCTGTGTGTGTGTGTGTGTGTGTGAGTGAGAGAGAGAGAAAGAGAGTAGGAGAGAGAGAGAGAGAGAGAACGCCAGAATCAGCTCTTCCTCAAAAATCTGTAGATCCTCACAATAAGCTTATCTCTTCAGCCCAAACTACCCTTTCCTCAGGATGAGTGGGTGTTCTTGCTGGCTTGCGCAGGAGCTCCCAAACTTTAACTTGCATTAAAATCACCTGATGGACTTATTAGGACACAACAAAATTGCTGGGCCCCAACCTCTGAGGTTTTTACTCAATAGGTGTTACAGTCTGAATTGTGTCTCCCCAAAAGGCACATGTTGACACCCTAACCCTAGTACTTTAGAATGTGACTGTGTTTGGACCTAGGGTATTTAAAGATGTAATTAAGATTAAGTGAGGGTCATAAAGTGAGGTCCTAATTCAACATAACTCATTTCTTTCTTTTTTTAAAAATATTTTATTTATTTATTTGAGAGAGAGCATGAGCAAGGAGAAGGTCCATCCCGGGACTCCAGGATCATGACCTGAGCTGAAGGCAGTCGCTTAACCTACTGAGCCACCCACATGCCCTCTTTTTTTTTTTTTTTTAAGATTTTATTTATTTATTTGACACAGAGAGAGAGAGATCACAAGCAGGCAGAGAGGCAGGCAGAGAGAGAGGGGGAAGCAGGTTCTCTGCTGAGCAGAGAGCTGATGCAGGGGTCGATCCCAGAACCCTGAGATCATGACCTGAGCCGAAGGTAGAGGCTTAACCCACTGAGCCACCCAGGTGCCCCTGATTTTTTATTTTTTTCTAAGAAGAGGAAGACACTCTAGGGATGCTCACACATAGGAAAAGCTATGTGAAGACACAGCAAGAAGGTGG
This sequence comes from Mellivora capensis, assembly GCA_004024625.1. Classification (NCBI taxonomy): domain Eukaryota; kingdom Metazoa; phylum Chordata; class Mammalia; order Carnivora; family Mustelidae; genus Mellivora; species Mellivora capensis. The sequence continues at coordinate 23,106 of PISX010010151.1, forward strand.
CCATCTACAAGTCAGAGAAAGAGAGAGAGACCTTAGGAGAATTCAAATTTGTGGATACCCTACTCTGAAATGTCTAGCCTCTAGGCTGCAAGACAATACATTTTTGTTGTTCAAGTCACCCTGTCTGTGCTATTCTGTTATGGCAGTTCTGGAACACTAATCCAGTAGGTTTGGGATGGGCTCAAGAATTTTCCTTTCTAACAAGTCCCCAGATGCTGCTGATGCTGCTGGTCTATAGTTTGTGAACCACTGGGCTTGCAGATCTTTGAGAAATTAAAATAGTACTTCCTGTCCTGAGTCAAACTGAGTGAACTAAGCTTCTTCTTAGTTTTCCCTGCTCCCCTGCCCCTTTCTTTCTAAGGTTCTTGGTTTCTCTCCAAAAACCCCAAATCTAAATTGAGAGAAATACTTAGTAGTTCAAAAAAAAAAAAAAATAGAAGGCAAAAGTAAAACAGAATGAGTTGCTCACTTAGTGCAGGTGTCAAGTAGGGAGTGGGAAGAACATTAGACGGGGAGCCTAGAGAGTTAGAAGTCTGAAAGCTGCCCCTGTGTCTGGATTCTGCCCGAAGCTACCTACAGGACTGGGATAAACTTAAGAACAAAGGTTTCTATTTGTACAAAAACGGCATTCAATTAAATGGGCTTTAACGTTCCATACAGTTCCATTATTTTGTAATTTATCCAGTAGATGTTAATGAACTCCTGAGGAATGCTGGAATTCTAAATTCTGAATTCTCCAGAGTATGGAATATTTTTAACCCTTTCCCCTTTCCCAAATCAGTGAAAGACTAGTGATAGTAGTAATAATGACGAATATGGGGACTTCCAAAGGGGCACCCGGGAAGAAGGGCACTCCTTTTCCCCATCAGGCTTCTACACTTGTTGAGAAATAAGAAAAACAAGAGAAGCAGAGTGTAAGTATCACCTTGATTATAAGTAGAAGCCGCCTTGGAAGATCTTCCCCCACCAACCGTGACAATGCTGAACCAGGACAGGCTTCCCACGTAAGATTTAAGGCACAGAAAAGCAGAACATATCTTTGCTCTCTGTGATTTGGTGGTGATGCTTGCTCCTTAGAGCTGAGTGTTGAATAGGTATTTGTGCCAAATGTACTAATCAGAGTTTTCCTCAGAGGCAGAGCAAAGAGAACATGGAGAGAGTTCAGGGCAGATCTCGAGACCTGGAAGGAAACCCCTCTGTGATGGATAAGCTCTGTCTTCTACGGTCCCTACCATCCCATGAAACTGATGAGGTTTGTGACGGTGAACCACTTACCCAAGGTCAAACAGCTGAGAAGGGGCAGAGCCAGGCCTGGGGCCCAGTTCTGATTGCCTCCAGAATCAGCATTTCTAATGCCTCTGCCAGTTTTCTCTGCGGAGATGGAACTTGGCCGTTCAGTCATATTTTCATACTGATAAATGAGGAAAGCTAGAGCCAGGTTAAAAGCCTGGGCTTAACTGGGATAATCAACCATCATAACAGCCGTTTTCCTTGGATATCTGCTCATCCAGTTTTAAAGGAAGAAATACATTCCCTGCTTTTCTGATTCCTGACCTCATTCCATTGTGCTGGGCCTGGGAACGTTTCCGATTTCCTTCGTATATTCCTGTTACCAGAGAGCTGTAGTGGTTTTTGTCTTTTCAAAAATACAAGGCTATTATAACACTTTTTTTTTTTTATTATAACACTTTTTAAAAAACTCTGAGTAACTGGGCTAGTAAACAGGCATATTGTTTCCCAGCATTCTTCTTTCTAGTTAAAATATATCCTATGCTCCAGAACTTTTGCATTTAAAAACTAGATGGACAAAGAAGCTTATGAAAGTAAAACTCATGTTCAATTCATATTCATATATACACAAAAATACTAGTAACAACAGATGCCTTTGCTTGCACAAACAGATTTATCCTAAATCTGGATACAATGAACTCCTTTTATTTCCTTAGAAAAGCAGATCTTTGGCCACATTTGGTAGAATATCTCTCTCTTGTGAGTTGACAAAATTATTTTCAGCTTATATTTTGATTATGTGAAATGATGGAGATTGGATTCTTCATCATTTTTTCTCTAGGTATTATTTGTACATAGTATTTGCTAGTGTCTAGCACAAGGCTGACATACAGTCCTATTTATTTGGTTACTCTTTCATTGATCCTGACTTGGTTCTTTAAAAATGTAATGTTCTAATACTTATATCACCAAATATAGAATTTCAGGTTTCAAGACAATCAGAGATTGATATAGTAAGCATTACTTTTAGGTTAATTAGCTTACTGATCATATAGTAGATAATAGGAGATTTTCATCTTCTCTCTGATCATATCCCCTGTCAATATACCATGCTAGATAATTTTTACAGGTATGAAAGTTTGTAAGAATGGGTAAAAATGGGGAAAAGTTGTACTACTATATAGAGAACACTTGATCTCTGACATATTCGTACATCTTATATACTTCCATTAAGGGAAGTTTGGGTATAGTTTTCCAGAGAAATATTGGAAATAACTGACATTACCCTTTCTGATCTATATGCTATATTAATTTGCTTCCACAGTATATCATACAATTTTTAAAAGGGCAATATTTTATAAAAAGTTGTAGCAAGTACTGGGTTGTTGGATTATCAGCTGTGCTATTTTCTCCAGCCATTGCTACTCCTTCCGTCTTACTGGGAAGGTCAGTCTAGGCTTTTCTCTCTTGTCTTTTTCTGTTTTGCCTTTCCAAAACTTTACTCAGCTCTTTAATTTTTAGATGTTTTCATATTATGTTTTCAGTGACATACCATTTTTCATATACCATTTCAGTTCTGAACTTTAACAATCATACACCAACTAAATAAAGCCAGTTTTTGGTTTAAACGTTTTGGTATTCTGACATGTACATATCTGGCTATTGGAAGTTAACATAATGGAAGTTGATTTGTTTTGATGAAATTAATACATGAAATGGAGTCACTGGTTCACTCATTTGACATACAGTCATTGAGTACCTCCTCTGTGGAAAGACATCATTGTAACTGCCACAGGATGTACAGCAATGTAGTCATTAATTATAAATCTCTAGGAGGTCAAAGACTATGTCTAGGACCATATCCCAGTTGTGTCGTCAGTACTTGCCATGATGGTTGGCACATGGTAGGTACTTAAGAACTAATGACCTGAACAAATGAGTACCTGATATACCTTAATCTCATTTATCACTTAGTCCTCCATAAAAATTTTAAAAAAATTTTTCTTGTTCTTGTCATTTGTATTGTCTTTGCCCTAAATTTTTAAACAGAAAATGTTTTCCATAATTATCAGTTTATTTAAATAAATTTTGGTTGATAAGTAGAAGATCATGAAGATAATGAGTCTATACAGTATAAAATTTATAGTGCCTAAAGTCATTAACAACTGCATAGCAATATTATTTGTGACAAAAGACCATTTCTATATGGTTCAAATTAATGAGAAATTTCTCATTAAGAACTTTTTTCTTTTTTGGAGTTTGTTTTTAAATTTCTTTTCAGTGTTCCAAAATTCATTGTTTATGCACCACACCCAGCGCAAAAACTTACTTTTTAAAAAAGCTCACCATTTTAAAAGATAATGCAAGCTGGTACTATCTCACCATTTAAAACAATAATGCAAGCTGGTACAGCCACTCTGGAAAACAGCATGGAAGTTTCTCAATAAGTTAAAAATAGAGCTACCCTATGATTCAGCAATTGCACTACAAGAGATTTACTCCAAATATACAAATGTAGTGATCTGAAGGGACACGTGCACCCCAATGTTTATAGCAACAATGTCCACAATAGCCAAACTGTGGAGGGAGCTGAGAAGTCCATCAACACATGAATGGATAAAGAAGATGTAGTGTACACACACACACAAACACACAAGGCAATATTACTCAGCCATCAAAAAGATGAAATCTTACCATTTACGTTGATGGGCCTGGAACTGGAGGGTATTATACCGAGTGAAATAAGTGAATCAGAGGACAATTGTCATATGGTTTCACTCTATGTGGAAATATAAGAAACAGCACAGAGGATCACAGGGGAAGAGAAGGAAAACTGAATGGGCAAAAATCAGAGAAAGAGACAAACCATAAAAAACTCTGAGCTCTAGGAAGCAAATAAGGTTGCTGGAGGGGAAGTGGGTGTGGGAATGGGGTAGCTGGGTGACAGGTATTAAGGAGGGCACATGATGCAATGAGTGCTGGGTATTATATGCAACTGATGAATTACTGAACTCCACATCTGAAACTAATGATGTACTATATGTTGGCTAATCAAATTTAAATAAAAATAAATAAATAAAAATAAAGAACAATAAAGTAATAGAACCATGGCACAGAGATTTCCTAATTACGGTGCTTAGAAAGAATCAGTAGAAAATGAGGATTCCAGAGCTTATATTAGCAGTTAAGTTGGCAGCTTGAGGTTTACTGGAACTTTCTCTACATTCCCATGGGAGGCGGAGTGTGGTGGTGGTGATGGTGAGGCATGTGTTCTCTTTGGGTTCATGCTTACAAATCTCCAATTAGTTTGAATATATGTGCATTGTTGAGGTTGGGGAGATATAGGCAAGGAACATAGCTGGAGAATTTTGCCCCAGCTCTCTTCACTGTCCTTACAAGATGAGAGTAGTATCATTTTCCCCTAAAAGTGGCAGGCAAGTTTTAAGCAGTATTATGCTCATTTTCCGTAGTATCTGATCTCCAATTTTCTGATTACATCTCCCATCATTTACCCCCTCACATGTCATCTTCATGTCTTTGCTCAGGCTTGACAAGGTCTTTTCCTCCTTTAGTTTGCTGTTACTCTGCCTGGAATACTCTCCTCTGATGTCCCCATGGCGTCTTCCTTCTCATCTCCAGGTCCCTGCTCAAATGTCACATCCTACCTGGTCTGACCATCCTGCCGATTATTTAAAATAGCTCCTCTGCTCCCCGGTCACCCTGTATTCTTGTGCAAGCCTGAGCTCTTTGACCTCAGATCCCATCCTTGCCCATCTCCCACGGACTGTCAGACTTTGGCGCTGACTGCTGCAGCCGTAATTGCCAGGCTGCCGTGTCAGCTGGCTTCCTGGAACATTTGATCAATGGTGGCACTGATGCAGACATGGAAGGAATCTGCCTCCCCGCTCTGTCTGGAGCGCTGTCTCCAGCAACCTCTGTTTTTTTTCTCTGTCATTCCAGCTTACTCCTTCAGGTGCCCTGTGGTTCCGGCTTCCTCCCGCTGACTGTAGACTTTAGATTCTGGTTAACACAACCTCCTCGCTTTGTCTCTCCAGTCTAGGAGTGATCGTGATGTCCCGTTGTTGCTAATCTCTGGAAAGTCCTATCATCCTATTTCATTCTTCAGCTCTTCCACAAATTCATTACCTTTGTTTTAAAAAGAGTATTTCCTTGATTATATACTAACAGAATCTTATAGCTCTGCCCAATTTTCTTTAAAATTTTTATTAGTAACTACGATTTTTTTTTTTTTTTTGCTACCTGTACTGCCTGCACTGCACTGCTCTGTTAGTGTTTCACCTTAGCAGGATATAAGAGCCAAGAGGACAGATACTTGGTCTTATTTATCATTGTATTCTCAGTATCTAGCACAGTGCCTGGCACGTGGTAGTTGCTCAATAAACATTTTTTGAGTAAAATAAAGGTCTAGATAAATTTTTGCAAGTTTCAAGTTCAGGACCAGTAGCAGCACACGGTGTTTTCGTACTAATTAGTTTGGGTTTTTGTTTTTGTTTTACAGACAAAGAGCGAGAGCCAGAGTGAGAGTGAGAGAGAGAGTGAGAGCACGCGCTCCAGCGCATGTGTAAAGGGGTGGGAGGAGCAGAGGGAGGGGGAGAGAGAGAATCTTAAGCAGACTCCAGACTCCACACCCAGCACACAGCCCCACAAGGGGCTTGATCTCATGACCCTCAGATCATGACCTGAGCCGAAATCAAGAGTTGGGCGCTTAACTGACTGAGCTACTCAGGCACCCCACTAATTAGTTCCTTAAACACCAAACCTAATGAAAAGATTATTTATTTTCTAATCCAAATGAAAATAGGAATTTTTTGATTTGCTTTAGAGGAGGGTAAGAAAAAGTATCTAAGACGTTTGATTGTATGAGATTCGGAGTTCTAAGCGGATCAAGATTTTTATAAATCCAAATGGATTATTCCTATAAGGCTGTGGTGCCCCCATTCTTAACAAAACGGTCTTTTATATATGGGTGTGTATGTGCTTTTAAATCATAATCTTAATAAGGGCTAATTGTTTGACTGACTTGACAATACTGTGATTCCTTTCAGTTTGGTTGGCATCAACAAAAACACAGGGAACTTATTTTGCAGATAAAACTGACACACTGCTTTTTGCCCTAAACAATATCCTAATGAATATCAGACAAATTTTTTTATTCTATTGGTGGCATCATTCTTAATGACTCTACTGTTGAAGACTTTTTCAGTTTGCTAAAGACAATGCTACTTTTGGATACTCGTATCAGCTTTTATGGAATAATCAAGACCCAAAGATCTTAAAACTTAAATTACTGTTTGGTCAGGAGCTGTAGAAAAGCAAGTCTTGGCATATTATATTTATTTATTAGTTTATTTATGAATCTACCTATGCACGTCTGTACTATTCACTCAGTAGTATGCATTTCTGCCCCATTCTCCAGTTCAAAAAGCAGTTTCAAAGGTTATACTTATAGCAATACAGATTATATACAGGATAAAGAGAACAAATTAATAGCTGTAACGATTGGAACAAAAGTAAATAATAATTAGCAAGGGAAACTAGAGAGAAATTGAGTATATAGAAAGCATGTCATAAGATTTTTAATAGTTCCTAGAGGTAGGTTAATAGTTGGTTTTGAGTTTTGTAGCAATCAAAACAAGGAAAGAGTCCGGTGATTTAAAAGTTCATAGTATCGGGGCGCCTGGGTGGCTCAGTGGGTTAAGCCTCTGCCTTCGGCTCAGGTCATGATCCCAGGGTCCTGGGATCGAGCCCGGCTACGGGCTCTCTGCTCCACAGGGAGCCTGCTTCCTCCTCTCTCTCTCTGCCTGCCTCTCTGCCTCCTTGTGATCTCTGTCTGCCAAATAGATAAATAAAATCTTTAAAAAAAAGTTCATAGTATTTATAGAGCTAACATATGAAAAGTTACTCAGAAGAAGCTAAGCCCTTCCAGGTACTGAAATCTGAAAGGATTTTCCAGTGAGTTCTCATAAAGGGGACACTGTGTAGCCTTTAAAAAAAAAAAAAGAAAGAGTGAAAGACACTGCCTGCTCAAGAAAGCACAAGGGAAATGTGAGAAGTGATTTCAAATGTGGTAGGGTGTCGGAAGTGGACAGATAGAGCCTGTCACACTGTCCGGGCACAGATGGGCTGAGTGCATGCCCCAGAGAGAAAGCCTGAGAGTTTTGTTATATATCATCTAGTGAAGTCCTCTAATTTGATAAGTGAGGCATCTGTGTTCAGGATGGATAAATAGCTTTCCAAAAGTCATGCAGTGTATATGCAAGGAAAGAGTTTGGATTCTAATTAATGTCTCTGACTCCACAGTCCGTGTTTTTCCAACACACTGGGTAAAAAAATGCAACCTGATTTTATTTCCCCAGTTTCATAAATCAGTTATAGTTGGAAAAAGGCAGTTTATAGGTGTTGCCAAGGCTCTGAGTCAGCAAACTGGTAGGAAACGAAGAGCCTAGATGTGCAGGAATTAAAAAGCAGGAGCCTGAGAGTTACTGCAGGGAAGAAAATAGATGTTGAATCAGACAGAGCTGGTATGCATTCTGTCTCTGCCATCTACCAGCTGTATGACTTAGACAAGTTATTTATCATTTTAGAGATTCCATTTCCTTATCTACAAAATGGGAATAGTGGTACAAACACTGAAGGACTATTTCAAGAATGCACTAGTGTGCATATAACAATTGGGAGACAGCAAGTATCCTGTGATGTTGGTCTTTACTATAATTACAAAGTCAAAGAAGTAATTAAGAAAGCAAGTAGTTCAATGCATATATAGAATTTGAAGGTTAGAACAGTAAAAGTAAACAGTAAAGTAAAATACCAAACTAGAAACAAAAGTCACAATTACAAAGGCCAAATCCAAGCTTAAGATCAAGAGGCCAAGGGTACAGAAGGTGGCGGAGGGAGGAGGACAGAGTAACATTCTAATTGTATGGAATGGGAAAGGCTCAATTTGATGCATCATTATGTTTAATTCAGGAATTTTTCATTTGCTTCTCCTGGCACAGGAGCCTGTCCCAGCACTGGATCTGTGGGGAGGGTGATGCTCATTAAAAGGAAAATGGGAGCAGACCCTGACCCAACAAGACAAAGAATGCTACTGTAAATCTCACCAAAGGAAACACACGTTCCCCACATGCTAATTTGAGTGCACACACATCTGAACTCAGCCGTGGAAGCTGGTGGCAGACTGTCCAACCTCGGGTGGTTGTTTCATTGAAGTCGAATTATTCATAAAATGTCACAGGAAGAAAGCAGTGACTGAGAAGAAACAGCACAAATGCAGCCCTATGTTCTATCACTCATCATTTTAAATTTAAATATTATATTGATTTTTTTAGTCAACATGGACAATATCAAGATTTCTAATTGCATTTTCACTAGAAAAAAATTAGTGTATTGTATTCCCTGAATCAATTCAGTTAAGTTGGTACAGCATTGTTGTATCTATTTTTGAGATGAAGAAAGAGAGCTACATACAGGATCAAAAAAACTTTATGATTAAGTTTTGTAAAATAACATGCCAAAATTCTTAGTATGTCAGCCAGAACCTCCATGAATAGTCCCTCATTTCCCTTCAGATTTATTTTTTTACTTTCATCTTCATAAATGGTATATTCTGACCTAACCCAATACTCTAGAATTACTCCTTAAACTTCCCTCCTTTTCTATATCTGTTCACATTTTCCTCAGCCAGCAGGGATGCATCCCTTCCCTTCTCCTTTTGAATGTTGAAATCCTAGTAATCTCAATTTTTCTTGTGCTATAGAATCTTCCCAAGTCTGCCCAGATCAATTAATTCCACTTTATTTATGCTTCCTTTTGGCTGTTGAATCAAGTTTTGCATCCACTTCTCCCCACACCTTCACAGTGCTAAGTACTGGCACTAAATTCTGAATAATAGAGAAAGAAAAAAAAATCCCTAAACAAACAGAAACAACCATTCTTGCCTTCTTCTAACTTACAGTTAAGTGAGGGAGACAAATATGAAACAAATTAATATGAGGTAAATATATAATTGTACAATATAGCCAGTGTTATAAAGACAAGCAAAAGTATACTAGGAGATGGGCTAAGGGCTAACAAGGGACCTAGTTAGATGTAGGGAGAGAGGGGTAGGAGAACATTTCTGAGGTAATGTTTAAGCTAAGAGCTGAAGGTTGAGTATGTTTATTGCACGTATTTGCAATATTGGGGTATTTTCTTGCTACAGCTAAGTTTCCATATGGATACTAATTTTTATTTCCTCTACAGGACCTCTAGGATATTGCTTGTTGGCTGGTTCAATAAAAATATTGCATGCATTGAAAGGGAGCTGCCCACTTAGTAAACACCTACCCTGGTAAATTCAACTTCGTTCTGAATAAATGTTTTAAGTTCTCTCTTATCTTGAACCGGACACTTTGGCCCGAGTTCTTGACAGATCAGGAGGCACCACAATGGGTGTAAGGGGAGAAAGTGTGTTTGTTGCTGGGCAGATCTTCACCACAAGATGAAGCTCAGGAGATGTGAACTCCAACTCTTCTCATACTAGTTTTCAGTCTCTCAGGAAAGTGTCAGGAGGGCATTCCACGTGTAATCTTTGTCCTTGTAAAGGATGAAGGGATTTTCTCATCAAATTAGGAAAGATCAGTTTAAAATGTCAAAACAGAGACTGTTGTTACTAGAGCACATTTAATACTTGTATTCTTTTCTTTTAGTGGGGATGTCTTTATTCCAATTTACCTATTTGGATTTTTAGTATTACTGTCACCATGATAAATATATAAACTATGTGTTATTTAGACATCCTCTCCAAAACTGAATTTCTAATTAGATTCCTCTACTTGTCAAGCCTTCTTTGGCAAGAGAATAAGGTTGATTTCAGATTAGAGTTGCTAAATCCTATTGGACTGTATTTGGAGAAGACTGAACGGGAGATACGAAGTCATTTGGCTACAACACTAAATTTGCACTGATTTCCAGGGTGGATCCCATTAGTCTGGCTGGGGGAGTGTGGCTTTTCATCCTCTCCATTTGTCTTTGCTTCACCTGAATGTGACTTTCAGTATAAAGCATCCAGTGCTCCTCTTCTGGGACTGATGAAAACCCAAACAAGTAATCTGGGGAAGAACATGAATCTGGATCTTCACAGCAAGGCATAGGCTAGCGTATTAGCGAGTAAAACCTAGCCCTCTCCTTCCCAAAGAAAATCTAACCCTCATTCTCCTTCCGGGCAGGGCAGACCTCAAATCCTTTTGGGAAGAGTGGTAATTATTATCTTTAAGTAATTCAGTACAAGAATATGATAGTGTTAGACTGGAAGTAAAAGAACTTTACAAAAGAAGACTCTTAGCAAAAATGGAGAAGGTTTCAGCATGACAGGATTTCTGCTTCAGCTAAAATATATTTCCCTACATTAAAAGCACATTTAATAGTTTATATAGACTGATGAGAAAATTAGCATTATTTTCTTTTATTCCTTTTTGCCCAAAAAGCATAACTGAGTACTCTGTTGTTACGACATATTGTGATCTTTCTTGAGACATTTTCCAATTAATGGTATTGCCTCCTTAGGTGTGGGCTCCACAGTTTAAATGAGAGCCTCTGTTTAAAGATGTATTTCATGCTGTGTCACTTTATCAGAAGAGCAATCTGCCATTTTCTGACAGCCAGGGACTTGTGGCTGGAATCAGTGATACCTTTAAAAAGAACTCATTATCAGTGCAGTGAACAAAATATGCATTTTAAAATAGTGCGGATTTTAATTTTCAATGTCAGTGATTCTTGCCTGCGTGGGTGTAATGTGTGAGGGATCAGCTGAAGCATTTTCAAATATTTGATATTTCAGGAGATTAGCAAAGTTAGATGGTCAAGGATCACCTTCATTCTTCTTGGGATAAACCAGCTGTTCTTTTCTTATGAGTAGTGTTACTTTGAAGAAAGACTGAGTAAAAAGATGAAGACACATTTCTATGACCGAGAAGTTATCTTTTGAGGGACAAGGGGGGCGGTCATTAGTGGCCATGAAGTTATCTTATATAAACATCATCAACAGATTTCGGTTAAGCATTAAAGATGAATGAAATATGGACTATGTTATATGGTCTTGACTAATTCTAAAAAGTTCTTCACAGTTCTGTGACATTGAAGTCAAATTCACATCCTGTGAGAAGTCAGCAAATGGAAAAAAACAAAGCAAAACAAAACCAGAATGGGAAGAGGTTAGAAGAACAGCATCCTGCCAGCTGACCTAAGGACATTTTTAGACAAACAATTCTAATCACTGACGGCCTGCGGCAGATTATTTACACATCTCTAGTGTTGGTTATTGTATGGTTGCTTCAAATTATTTCAGCTATGGAAGGTGAAATTCTGCGGGTGCCAGATTGAAACCTCATTTGAGAGAATCCCACATTCCACAATGACTAATGACTGAAAATTCAGGCTTGATGGGGGAAGGGAGAGAAGCGGAAGCACAATGAAATAACATTGGACTCAGAATACTTGTTATTTTTTAGAAGGACACTTAGAAACTGATCACTTATATTTAAGCCCATACAGGCCTATCTAAGGCACTGTTATGGGATTTCATGCCATCCATCTGGCCAAATACTATTTATAAACCTCTAATATATCCATCAGAAAGTGTTCTCACTCACAGTGAATTGAAAAGATTTTGGAAATACCAGGAGAAATTTTATGTTAAGACTCTGTCTTCTGACAGAATATGCAAAATTTAAAAGAAAAATGAGTGAGATGAATCCATTTTCTCTGTCATTTCCCACCAAAATGCTTTTTCCTAACGTGGGTCTATGTCAATGTTGGCTGTTTTGGTGGTGGGAGGCAGTGCTGATTTATCTAAAAGGCTTTGGAGTCACAGTGGCTTGTGTTGGAAATTCAACTTCTCCACTTGATAGGAATCCATTTAAAAGTTTAGTATGGATAGTTATAAGTATCACTGCTCAAGTGGGGAACCTAGGCAGCAGTCTCAACCTCTCTACTTGTACACTTTTCCAAACCACTTGGTTATCACAACCCAAACATCTGATCTCTTAAGTCGTTCCCAATCATCACCTTCCCACCAAACATACTGTCACGGTCCCTGCTACTACCATAGACCTTTATCACTGCTTACTTGGGCATCAGAGAGAACTTCTTTGGACTCCTTATCTTTGGTCTTATTCCCTTGTAATTCTTTCTACACATTACCGAAAAACACAGTATTTTAAAAATGCCAATCTGCTCTTGTTATACCATGTGTTAGGATACTTCAGTAGCTTTCTTTAACTTCCAGCATAAAATTGTATACAAGACTCCCTAGAAGGCTCCTCCACTGACCCTGTACCCCCATCCTGCGCATACATGCATGCGCGCACACTCAACCACACACACGCACACTCACACACAGCACTCTGACTCTCACTGGTCCTGACTATGCAACTGAAATGGAATTTCCTCTAGGAAATTTTTCCTTATTCACCATAATGAATTGGGTTTACCTTCTTCATGTCTCAATAACACAAATCTACACCTCTTTCTTAAGCACCTAGACACTATTTTTCCTGTTAGTTTTCAGGAATGATTTTGTCATTAGAATGTAACCTCTTTGAGGTAGTATTTGTGTCTTCTATAGACACTTCTCGATGCCTGCCAGAGTGTCAGGCAACATCACTAACAAGCTATAAAAGTTTGTCATAAGGATGAATGTGTAAGCTTGAAGTGTTTTTAATTCTAGGGACATCTGTATTTTGAAAAAGACTAAATACTTACAGTAAGGAAATGAGTCTCAAATTGTGGAATTACAGGCTTAGGCCAGCTGCTGACTGAGGTGTGTATTTGCGTACAAGTACCGCGCTGTGCCAGTTTGTGTGTTACACGTGCGTTAAGAATAAGAGGAGGTTAAGGATGAAGGTGATGGGGTATCTCAAAGTGCTTTGAATAATATCAGGTGGTTGGCTATTCCATCAACTAGGTATATGGCTAATGTAACTAATTTGATTATTAGTCATAGTGACTTAAATGCATTACAGATTATTCTTCTCTTGTGGTGAGTAGTGTGGAGGTAGATATTTGCTGGTTTAGTGGCAAATATGTCAGGACAGACGTCTGTGATTCTCTTATTCTCTTTTGTATGGTCCCCAAAGGGCTGTCAGAATCCTAGTCATATTCCAGATGGGAAGCAGGAGAAAATGTGGAAGGGCAGAAAGGAGAGTGCCAAGGGAAAATGTAGGTGAGGACTTACCATGTCACTTTAGGGAGCTGTGTGGAACCACCCAATTAAATAACTGTTTCATTATATTTCTCCTTACTAAGTTTAAGGATGTACTTCTTGACCCTTTTGGAAAAATCAGTAAATATAAGCATAAGAATTATGTTCCAGATAAAAACTTACTGTTTAACTTATTGATCCATTTAATTGTGCATAATTTTATTCTATCCACTCAATTCCATCAATAAAACCCTCAACTTGTCAGTATTATTTACCTAAAGTTATTGATTAACTTACTCAGTGTTAGACACTGTGTTTATCTCTGAGGATGTAGAATATAAGAAATAAGAAAATGTAAGAGACCAGGACAACCTTCTTGCCCTTCAGAAGCCCATTGCTTAGTGGATGAAACAAGTAACATGTAATGCTTACATTCTATGAGCAAGACAAGCCTTAGGAGTTTGGACACGTAGCATCCAGACCCACTCCAGTTTGGGCAGAGGAGGACAAAAAATAAGAAGACCTCCATGAAAGAACTGATAGCTCATCTATTTTCTCTCTCTCTCTCTTTTTTTTTTTTTTAAAGAGAAGGAGTTGAGGAAGCATGACAGTAGTTCTAAGCAGATTAAATAACAGATGTTCAGAGGGGCCTGAGTGGCTCAGTCTGTTAAGCGTCCAACCCTTGGTTTCAGCTCAGGTCATGATATCAGGGTTGTGGAGCGCAACGTTGGGCTCCAGACTCAGCAGGGAGGTGTGGGCTTACGGTATACTGCAATATCAGTAAGCCCTGGATATACCATCAAGGATTACATTTGTATACTTGTATAAATCATTAAATTAAAATATTATTCTTGCAATATGATTTCTTTTTCAAAACTGTTAACTCCTGGGATGCCTGGGTGGCTCAGTTGGTTAAGCAGCTGCCTTCGGCTCAGGTCATGATCCCGGCGTCCTGGGATCGAGTCCCACATCGGGCTCCTTGCTCGGTGGGGAGCCTGCTTCTCCCTCTGCCTCTGCCTGCCACTCTGTCTGCCTGTGCTCACTTGCTCTCTCTCCCTCTCTCTCTGACAAATAAATAAATTTAAAAAAATTAAAAACAAAAAAAAAACCTGTTAACTCCTGGAGCAGAGAACCAGACAGCTATACCCGGATGTGGATGCTGATGATCACCCTGACTCACTCACCCAGTGGCTACTATCTGAACACCACAAAGAATATATAGAAGTGTGATGAGTTTAGGGTAAAATATGTGCTTGAGACATCTGGGGAACAGCTTAATGGAAAGAGAAAGTAGGCAGTGTGATAAACAATCTTGGAGCTTAAAAGTAAGATCTGGGATAAAAATATAGATGTGAACTCCTTCATCTATCCCACAAATATTGATCACATAACGACAGATGTTGGAAATATAATGATAAATCAGGAAAAAAATTCCTTACCTCTAAGAAGTTTCCATTGTAATCATGGAGACAGAGAAATAAAGGTTTTAAAGTGACTATAGGTGGCATTTAAAACTAGGAAGTTAGATTGCTTCCAAACTGCGGAGAAAGTATGTCAGGCAAGAAGGGATGACTCATCATGAGATCTGAAGCGTCCTAACTTTTGAAGGAGAATGGTGGTAGGAAAAGAGGGATTCAAAACAGAAATCGAAAAGCGGCATCTGAAAAGGCATGAAGAAAATCAGAAAAGAGTGGTACCACAGCCCTTGAGAGAGGCGCGAGTTTGGCAATGGGAGTCAAAGGTCTCACTGGTTAAAGTAAGGGCCAGGCAGCTCCAGAGTGAAGGTGCCCAACAGACTGAGGAAGTTATTAGTGGTCTGGGCAGGAGCAATTCAATGAGTTGACAAGAGGTGGAAATACTTCAGTTTGAGGAGTAAATGGGAGGTGAAGAAGAGACAACAGGTGTCTCCTGCACCTTTTAAGATGTGTGGCTATGGTGGGAAGGAGAGAAATAGGGGAATGTAGACTTGAGAAAGGCCTTTTAATAACACTGGGTTAAAAAAGAGTCCAAAGACAGGATGTGTTTAAATGTATGAAGAGATAATTTAAGGAACAACATCTTCAAGGAGTTCAGAGAAAATGGGATCTGGAGAGAGGGTGAGAAGAATAGCCAGTAGTTGGGTATTTCTTCTAATGAAACCAGAGAGAACATGAAGTTCCAGAATTTGGATACAAATGTGTCTAGGGGAGGTAAGACAGTACCTAGCCAATGGCCTGTATCTCTCTTTGAAGGGGACCCAAGAAGCTTTAACTAAGACTTGAGATCTTCAAGAGAATGGTGGTCTAAAATGCTGTTAGAGAGAGTTGGAGAGAGTTGCTTAAAGTCCATCAGAGGAAGGCCAGATGATCTTGAGATCCTGTCTGAAGTTAAGAGACCATGATATTTTTCTTGGTTCCAGCTCCCATTACTGTCTAAGTCTTCTCCAGAGCAGCTAAGAATTTAAGTTTAGGAGCTGAGAGAGGCCAGAGTTTAATACATTGCTCTGGGGCTGAACGCAGTTTGGCTGGGAAAGTAAGAAAGTAAGGATTTGAGGGTATTAGCAGGGGGGAAAAAAAAAGAGTCTAAGTCAGGGCCTCTTAGATTTTTCCTCCTTGAAAATTTGCACTGTCTTCTGCTGCTACCACACACTGATGTAGTGAGGTAAAGCTCTTAGTACTTCACAGGCTGGGCATGGCTGGAATAGGCAGAGATCTCAGGCTTGTTATCTCTAGCAGCCTCAAGCATTCATTGTATTAAGGCAAAAGCCAAATTTAATTAATAAAACTGTTACCTTTTTCTATTATGTTATGCAAATCATTGGGAAGTACTGGTTTAGGCAATTTATGAGATTTCTATAGGTTAGGAATGGCATTGATGCCCCCAGAAAGCTCTGACTTAGAGGAAATAGATGTTTCCAAGGGTCAAAACCCAAGAGTAAGGGGAATGACCATCATTGGGAAAGGATGCCGAGACCAAAGAGAAGATAGACGAAAATTTCAAAGACTTGGCTCAAGTGTAATTAGCTGGATTGGAGTGGAGGAGAGAGGCAAAGATCAAGTTTGGGTAAGATTTTTCCCCAGAGACATATCATATCACCTGGGATAATGCCAGTCAACACTGCCAAATCTCTTTTTATTCTCCTCATCCCTCCCTTTTCTCCTTTTGTTCTGGTGAGATTTAATCAGGGATTTCATTTTAAGGATTGAAACTGAAAGATTATCAGACACCAGGGCAGCTCTCGGGATCAGAGCTAATTGTTCTATTTTTGTCATTTGAACAAGCAGTTCCACAGCTAAAAGCAAGTTTGGGGGCCATGTATCAAAAGCAGTAGATCTACTAAATATCCTTCGGGGAACCCCACATATATATAACATATATCCTAGTTATTTCAGTTGAGACTAAAACTGTTGTAAATTCTGTTATCAAAAACATTTTTTTTTCTAATTTAAATTCCCTTTTCCCCACCTCAGAAACCACGAGATTATAAATCTTATTTTAAGATCTGACTTTTCAGAGTATCTTTGTTGTGGGTGATATCATTGACTTTTAATGTCTACAGCTTTTCTCTATTGATTTTCCTGTGCAAAATGACTCGCATCAGCTAACTGGAATTTGTTTATTGGAAACTATCCTGAAATCATACTTTGTTGCATAGAGATCTCTTTAGACAATTCCAAGTCCATACTGTGCTCAATAAATGCTTTTAATCCAGGGGAGGCTGCCTGTGATTCTGTGATTGGTCACAGTAATAGGTTCTATTCCTGTGGCCTCCACTTTTTACTTCAAAGACATAGCTTAAAAGTATATTTGTATATGAGAGATTTTTGTTTCTTTGTTCTAAGTTAACTTCCAGGGACGCCTCCTTTGGAAATCCAGTGCTGTTCTTACACAAGAAGCCAGAAGAGAATTCCCTTATTTCTCTTCCTGCTCTTTTATTTTCTTATCATCCATCCTTTCTTTCCCCTTTTTCCTTTCCTTTTTTCTCTTTGTGCTGCAACTTGAGCTAATTTCCTTAAAGGCTCTTCTTGAGGAATTGTGTCTTTAGTTAGATAACAACTAGGTTCTAGACTATGGCTAGTGTTACCCAAAATTCAAAAGCTATTACCTAAAGACATTATTTCAGAAAAATTAGCATTTTATGAAAAGCTACATTTTGTAGTTCCAGCAGGAGCAGTGTGGTATCATGTTTTACTAAATTGCTAGTAAAAGAGAATTTTCAGATTATGTAGTTCTTTGGTGTATATGCAAATATGTGTAGTCTTATTGCTTGCTGTTCCAACAAATTGCAGTCATTCAAAATGAAATGTAATAGGCTTCCTTAAAGGATTTCCGGGAATGATTTTCAAATCTGTATTTATGAAGGATGAACTGTTCAAACCTAAATATGGGAGCGATAACTTAGAAATCTGTTTATAGACATTTTGACTGAGCTTCCACAACAGGAGAGAAATCAAATTAATTCATTCAAAATGTGCTCATGATAAAGATAAGGGGGGGAAAAACATGCTTTCTGCTATTAGATCCAGTGTTAAAATGCAACCACAAGAGGAGAGAGAGTTTCAGAATGCTCTGAAAGTAGCAAAAATGAAATGAAAATCTAAATGTGTGATGAAAAGTGAATTCTCAAGGGCAGAGTGTTCAAAGGGACTTAACCTAAAATCTCTTTAGATGTTCAATCTGTAGTACGAACATTTAATCTCTTTTGTTCAGCTTTTGAAATTGTACCCATCTAAATCTGCCTCATGCCATTTTAGAAAGGTCTATACATTCGAGAAGGTGTCTCAGCCATTTTTCAAATTAATGCCAAAGGCAAGAGTTGAGGTCGTTGAATTTCTCTTACTGGGACAAAAATCAGAAGGTTTGGAGGTTGTAATTTGAGACACAAGGAAATGCGTAAACACCAACCAGTTCCTGTGTCTTGCTTATGGATTGTTTGAATGAGATAATTTAGCTTGTGTTATTATTCTAGAGAACGTGAAATGACTGCTATGTATGTAATTTTAAATGACTTAATTCAGATTATTATATATTGAGACGATGAAAGATTCTCTCCCTGTCTTGTTCAGAGGTGTGAATTTTCAGAACTCTTCCTAATAATCTTGTGATATGCTTGGATTTTTCCCAAAGCATAAAAATGGATGGAACAAGAATGTCCAAAGAGGAGGAAAGGTGAGAAACATAGCATATTCCCTAGCAAGTAAATGAAATTGACACCTGTGTGGAAACTATTTCTTAGTATGCTTTTAAAATAGCTTAGAATTGTCTTTGTTTTACAATTTAGTGGTCCTACCTCTACTTTTCTTGGAAGGATTATTTCTGGTTAGAAAATTAAATATACACAAATGCCTTTAACATGGAGGGATATTTAAAAGTTATTATTTTTAAAGGTGGATTTTTTTCCTTGCTAAAGTGAATAAAGTTTATAACCCTATAAGCTATTAAACTAGATGTCTGTGTGATTTCTTTTTAAGATTTTATTCATTTGATAGAGAGAGAGAGAGAGAGAGATAGAACAAGTAGGCAGAATGGCAAGCAGAGGGAGAAGGAGAAGTAGGCTTCACTCCAAGCAGGGAGTCTGATGCAGGGCTTGATCCCAGGACTCTGGTATTATGACCTGAGTCAAAGGCAGGCACTTAACTGACTGAGTCACCCAGGAACCCCGCATCTGTGTGATTATTTTCTGAACTAATAATTGTGCCTGATGAAGGGTATTGTTTGAGACCTGTTTTAACAAGCTGCCAATTACCTTACTTTTCTGGGTTTTATCCACCATATTCAGGGCAAATATATACGACATTTACTCTTGAAGTAAAATAATTTTATTCATTAATTTCATTAAGTCATTCGGGTATTTGCTGATTGTGTAAATATTCAGGAATTTACTCACTTATCTATTCATTAAAACAAATCAAAATAATGTTGAACAACTATTCAGAATATTGTAAAGTTCTGGGTACTGGTGGGGGTTATTCATTAATGACTAGCACATGACTCTCTCTTTTGAATCCCTTGCAGTACACCAGAAAGTATAATATTTGTTCAGAAATAACTATAATAAAAAAAAATAAACAGTGCTTCAGAAAGAGAGGGCACCATTACTTAAGGTAGTTCAAAAAAGGATGAAATTAGCTCCACACTAGTTTGGCATTTCATTTCCTTTAATTTCTCTATCTTGCAACTAGGAATCATTTCAAATGGATTATTTCAGGTGGAAAAAATAAAAGATGTACGTTTGGAACCTAATTAAAAGAGCTTTTGTTTATCTAGGCTCTTTTGAATAATTTTGGACCTCGGGTACCTTTATCTGTTTCTAGGTATTGAATCTCAGATATTTTCCTGTCTTCTTTCAGAAGCCAGCTTCCTCTGCTGGGTGGTGGAGTAGGGGAAGAGAAGTCGTTCCGTCTGGTGGGCTCTCTTAAGTCCTCTGTAGGATCATATGTATCTTCCCAACTGCTTCTAGCAGCCTTCTCAGTTACCACTCAGACTGGGAAAATCCACACCTTTTATTCCACTGCACATATAAAACCATTCCAAAATACAATTATAAGTAGAATAGGAAATATTTAAAAACTTGATAAATAGGATTTTCCCCCAGAGTACCAGAGACAAGGCACTTAAGTAATTTAGGCTCCTCCCAAGATGTCTCATGAGTTTCCCAAGTCCTAGTTGATCCTACTTCCCTGAGATTCTTGCCTTCTCTCTAGGATCTTCTTCAGTTCTCTCTGATAATCCCCAACCACCTCTCTCATTAATTGCCATCCCATTTGCAGAAATGCTGCCATTCTCCAACTCCAGTTCCTTCTCTTGACATTTGTTCAGTCTGAGGTCATCTGCACAAAAACTTCTAGAGCCCTTGGAGTGATCTAAGACGTGGTTGAAACCCAAGCACTATTGTTGTCTCTGGTTTTCCTACCCTTTGGGCAGTTGAACCAATGTGAATGGCAGACCCATTTATTAAACTATAACATGCTAAGGGCAAACAAATGCACTTCTCCCAAAGACAAACATTAATTTTCAGGAGCAGCAAAGTCCAAACAAATACTGAGTAATGAAGTGTTTCATTAATGAACAAGTTTCATTTCCTTGCCCATGGAGTCAGTGTGTCTATCCAGTGAGTTACCAACCACACCACACTTAAAGGCTTATTAAAGCAATTGCTCATTTAGCTTATGATTCTCTGTGTTGGTGATTTGGGCTGGGGTTATATGATCACTTTGCTCCTCATTGTAGCTGATTTTGTCTTACTCTCAGGTCTGCTTTCAGCTGGTAACTCAACTGGGGCTCAGTTCATGATTCACACATCAGGTGGTTGCCTATCAGCTGGGGTGACAGGACTGCCTGGGCTACACATCTCTCATCATCTAGAACGTCCACTCACATCACTTTGTACACCTGCTCATATCATACAGCACACCTGCTCATGTCATATATACAACTGCTCGCATCATCCACCCATCTCACGTTATTCACACACCTGCTCACACCCACGCCTGCTCACATCATGCAGCACCCATGCTCCTATTATTCAACAGACTTAGTGGGGCTTATTCACATGTAAGCAGAAGGGTTCTCACAACAGCAAGAAGGCAAGTCCCAAAGTGCAGTGCACTTTCCATCCTCAGCTTGCATCACATTTGCTAAAGTGCCATTGAGCCACGCAAGTCACAGGACCAATCTAGTTTTAAGGGGTAGAGAACTGCATTTGACCTATTGATGAGAGGATCTACAAAGTTATGTGGCAAAGCCGTGGATAGGAGAATGGAAAGCATTTATGGCCATTGAAAAAAATCTTTAAGAGCTATTTTTAGGCAGAGTAGAAATTGGTTTTTCCTGCTTAGAGCCTAACAAACTAAGAAAGGAATTACATTACACTGCAATGGTTGTTGCGTGTTCCTTACTTTTCTGCAAATCTCCTCACCGAGGTTGAAGGCAGAGGTTGGGGGAAAATGATGAGTTACTTAATTTTTCCAACTGTCACTGGTATTGACAGAGACAGCTCCAGAGACGGTAAAAATGCAAAACCAAATGAAATAAAAGAGTTTGGTTTTGTGACGCTTTAAACAGTGGAGGTAGTATACAGGAGAGTTCAAGTTACTAGTTAGCCATGGAAAACAACCACTTGCGGGTAGTTGGTGCTGCTCATCCAATTTTTAACTTGTTTAAAAATACCTAGACAGGGATGCCTGGGTGGCTCAGTTGGTTAAGCAGCTGCCTTCGGCTCAGGTCATGATCCCAGCGTCCTGGGATCGAGTCCCACATCGGGCTCCTTGCTCGGCGGGGAGCCTGCTTCTCTCCCTCTGCCTCCGCTCTCTCTCTCTCTGACAAATAAATAACTAAAATCTTTAAAAATACCTAGCCATGTCATAGACCTTTAGCCGAACAGATACATCAGAAACACAGAAAGCTGACACATCTGAAGGATTTCAAAAACCCCTTGGGTTAAGAAATTATCCTCTAAAGTACCTACTAAAAGGCAAATGTATTTCTGGAGAGTGGGGACTGAAGAAACAAAATATCTAGGTAGAAAACACACCTTTGATAAATGGAACCCAGTGCAGACACATTTCATGAAGGAGGTAGGAGGAAAATACGATGACATATGACACTGAGGTGTCCTAAGAAGTAAGGAAGTAGCACGGAGGTGTGGGGTACAAAACAGTTTTCAGGAAGGGAGTGATGCTGAAAGTATATATCGTTTACTTCAGATTGTGCCCAGCAACTGTGCGCTCTCCTGTGATCAAACCCTACATGCACATTTTCTCCTAATTTCTTACCCAAGTTTTACCTTTTGAAATAATTTGTGACAATAATAGAGTAAAAAAAGTTTCCAACAGAATCCAAATATATAAGCCTCACTAACAAAAGAACACACTTTTTATCATGGTTTTGTCTTTTAAATAATAGAACTCACTGTGTTTGTCTCTCACATATTTTTAAAAGGAAAATTTTGTAGAAAAATTGACATGATATACTCTTCTTGACTGACTGTCTCATAACACTTCTTGGGAAGAGCCATGGAGGAATGGCTAGAATCTGCACTGTGCATTTGTACTTCCCTCCACTTGTGTCATTATACTAAAAATAAGAGAACATTTATTACGTGATGACAGAAAATGTACACGTTGAGCAAATGAGGTTTGTGGCAGATATTCTTGCAGCGTATAATGTACCGGAGTTCACACAGCATAGCCCACAGATGTCCGACCAAGTAGATAACCAGAAAGTTGAACACATGAAATTGGGAAGCTGTAAAGGAGTAATGAACTAAGTGGATGTCATGGGAGTCTCAGCGAGAAAGTCGAATCCTGTGTGCATATTTAGACTGCCCGGGATGGTCTTTCTAAAAGAGGAAAGGGTTATAGAAGAGAACATATTTCACGAAGTCTTTTTGTGAAAGAAAAGCAAGAGTTAGGTCATCTGACAGAGCACTCTAGGTTCCTTACTCTTCTGATTTTGTTGGTTTGAAAGTTTGAAAGTTGGTTTGAAAAGCCTTTCATCTAATTTTTTTTAGCATGATTTTTTTCCCCATTTTTACTGAGATATGATAGACACATAACTGTGTGTAAGTTTCAGGTAACAATGCTTTGGTATAAGTATATGCTATGAAATTATCACCAGGATAAATTTAGGTCTTTTTGTCTTAGTTTTGAATTAAATTAGTATTAAATTGAAAATAAGTGTATAATTACCTAGTTGGAAAACACATAAATATTTATGATTGAAACTAATTTGGTGTGCATTTTCTTCCTTCTTCTGTCTTCTACAATACAAATATATACAGATCTTTGACTCCTTCCTTGCCATTCGGGACATTCTCAGTCTGAGAAGTCTCATTTTATAGAAAATGTCCAGACCACCAACCCGCTGAGGTGTTTTATGTTCTAGGATCTAGTTTCCTTGTACATCTGTAGGCAGCTCTTGCTTTTATCTTCTCAGCTAAATTAGTTCCTGCATGTTAAAAAGGGGAAGTGGTGAACCGCCCCCACGGAAGGCTTTATTTGGTTTTTAAAAGTGGGTTTGTTACGATCCTGCTGTGGTTATTATAGGAGACAATTTTAGCACTTTGAGCTGTGTGTTTTCCAGAGGAAGTGTTTAAAGAATAATTTTGCAAAATGTTGAAGGTTAACATTTCAGCCTGCTAGTTTTTAAAGGTCAGGATATGTTTTGTGATTAAGTTTGAGAGAATTCTTGGGTAATATGAGTGACAGGAATTAATAAGGAAATATAACACAGGGCATGCATTTCCACACTTTCTTGTTTCTACAACTTACTACTCAGTATACTCTGAAAATTCCTTGCATTTCGTTTTTCCTTCAATTGAGTATTTTGTTGGAAACAACACAAAGGATTTTTCCAAATGTTAGTAGTGATACTTTCACATACAAATAATAGCACAGTGTTAAAATGGTGCCAGAGGACACTGATCAATGTCTGCGATCATTCTTAAATCACAGATCTTTCTTAAATTATGGGTGGAAAGAACCTAAAAATGTCAATGATTGACAGTTGTTTCTTCAAGGTCATCCAAAGAGAACCAAAGGGCGCATTACCACACATATCATCTCTGTTTCAGAAATATTATTAAATGGGAAATAGGGTATTTGCCAAATGTCTTTTTTTAAGCAGGTAGGAAGAAATTCTCCTAATAGTAATTACATTACAATTAATAAGCTTCTTGACCGGTGTGCTCTGGGACTTACAATTAGTATCTTAATCCTAACAACAACTGGATGAGGTAGAAAATATTACTCCCTTTTCACAGATGAGGCAATTAGAACTTAGGGCAATTAAATAACTTTCTTGTCTTTGAAGTCATACATGGAGAAGGCACGATTTGAACTCAGCCACTTTCTAACCTAAATGTTGTCATACACCCTAATGGATTAATTTTTGTGTTCTGGTGGAAAACGCATGCTTAGTAGCTGCTGTCAACTTCATCGCTGATGAAGCATGTGCTCAGCCCCTTTCCTTTTTAACAAAATCCTATTTCTGTGCTGATTTGTACAACAGCTTGATTTTTGCTACTGTTGCTTTGTTCTCTGCCGCCTTCTACCCTCCCTACCACCAAGCCAATTGTATAGGTTAAAGCACAAAATTTTACCCACTTACGATTTATTTAAGAATTGTCCCAAGTGTAAAACTTTCTATAGCAACTCAAACAAGTGGCGTTTTTCCAAGTAGAAGTATTTATTACATTTATTACTCTGTGTGTGTGTGTGTTTAGTAGAACACAGAGTGCTGACAAGCTCTCCATCCCCACAGAGAACAGGATTAGAGCAAACTCATCATAAGTATGTGATAACGTTTACGTTAGAAAGCAGGAGAAGTATTACTTTCACGTTGTCTCATGTTGCAAACCTCCCTCTAGGGCAGCCCTTGTTCTTGCCACTGAATATCACTTTTACTTCTGCAGCGTCCACGCCCCGGCCTGCATTCTCCACAGATCAGCAGATTCCTCTATGGTTGGCTCCAAGCTCAGTTCCTCCTCCTCTATCTCTAATCTCTCAACGCATAACTCAAGATTCAGCATCCTGCTCGCCAGTTGTGACATTTTAATCCACTGCCCCCACTTCCTGGGTTATTCCTTTATTTTCAATTCTATCAGTGATAAAAATATCATTTATTCGTTATCACAATGTTCACAATGTTTTATTTGTGTTTGTTTCATACGACAGCCTGCATTGTATTTTTGCCCAACTACAGCCAAAGCTCCTCAGGACTACATTTTTCTTTAATGCTAAGATCAGTGTTAAGTGCCAATAGTTTTTGCTTTAAATTATATAGTAAATATGAAAAATAAGTCAGAGTGCGACCTCCCCTCCCTGCCCCTACACAGGGCCCCATTTCTCAGCCTCTCCACTTCTCTCAGCAGCTTTCCAGTAATGTTACAGGCTTTCTATCTATAAAGGATCGCTGGAGTTATATATGCTACATTTGTCATCTTCTATATCCAGTCTGTCAGGGACATGGGTTTCCTCTTAATGTTCCTCAAATCCATCCTTTCTTTTCAAGTATCCCATTATTGTCAGACCTTTACAACAACATGCCTGAATTATGGATTTAGCCTTGTCTCATATGCATGAATTAAACTCACCTTTCTCTGAACTCAACCTGCACAGCTTCCTAAAACACCCCTTCCACTGTGTCACTCTCCCACCCCCACACCCTGCTCATTACAGAAATTTATAATGTCCTTTTGACCTATCAATTTCAAGTTCTTTAGCCATATAGCCAAGTCTGGGACTCCATGAACTATACAGATTTTCCACTGTACCCTAATATATGCAATTTGTTTTGCCCTCACTGATTTCATTCATCATCTCTCCACATACACTACACTCATTTCTATCTCTCTTCTTTGATTAAGTTGTTTCTGGGGATTGAGGGTGTTTTGGCTATTCTCCTTTGCTTATGCTCCAGTAAGATCTTCCTGTGTCCTTCATGAAATATTAGCTAGACATTCAATCCTATTTTAAAAAGTGCAAATATCTTCCCCAAACGCACAGGCAAGAATATTTATTCAGAAATTTAACTTTTCATTGTATGTAAATTACTGTTTCTTTGCTTTACCCAACATTTAGATTATAATGTCCCTAATGTTTATATTACATGTAATTTCCTTATTACTTAGATATAATTAAGTGTTCTAGAAGCATTCCCATTCAGAATTCCATCATGATCTTCATTATCAACATCAGCCTTCTGCATTTTGAGAATAGGAAAAAAAGTGGTCAGCGTCCAAAGAATTGGGTTTATCCTTGGTAAGTGACAAAGAGGTTTTGAGCCGAATGCTGAATCTTTAAGTTGTTTTCCATTTTTTCTGCTTCTAACATTATAGTACTATTAGTAGCAACTTACAGATTTTTTTGTTCATGTCAGAAAATACTTTGTAAGATCAGATTAATGTTATTTTTTTAAAAAGATTTAGCAAGTCAGAGACTATGTTCAAAAGGAGGAAGCCTCTTTATTTTCATAGAGCATAGCTCTAGGCAACTAGAATATATCGAACAGTGGCTTAAAAGAAAGAACCTAATTTCAGTTCTGTTCTCATCACCTGTGCAGTACATTCTCACCATTGGGGGCACCGGTCTCCAGGCTTTGTTTCCTGCTCACTGGACTGCTGGGTTGATGGGCTCAGGGTGTGACTTTGCTGTTTCCTTTTTGTCACCTCACAAAGCCCTGGTTTGTTTATTTTATCTAAGACCTCTGTGGTACCTAGCTAAGCCCGGCTTCCTGTTCAATGCTGATTGCTCTGTCTCCATGGTCCTGGCTCAGCTGGAAGAAGATCAACTGAAAGTTTAAAAATCTACTGAGTTTTAATGACTTCCTCAAACTTCTTCTCTCTTTTCCTTCAGCCTTGGCAACAGCCAGGTCAGAGGAGGAAGCAGTAGGGGTAACTCAAATATTTAGGTTTTAGCACAATAAAAAATGCTCCGGCTTTCTACTGGCTGAAACTACATGGAAGGGGTGGAAATCTTAGGACAGACTGTGATTTACTATTATAGGTATGTGTTTGGGTGTAATAATACTCCCTACTACCTTAATTAGTATGAAACATTAAGAGTTAGACATCCTTCATGGTGGCACTTTAGGGAATCACTCCCATTTACTCTAAGGAGAAATTCGAGGGTTTTAGATCGGGGGTAAGCCAGAAGTCTGGATTTAGAGAGGACAGCTCTAGCCCATAATCAATATTAGGAAGAGATGGAGCTTTAATAGGGAAAAATGAATAGCCTTCCGAAAGAGGATAGGTATAACCTACTTCCTATGTATCCTGAATAGAGATGTTTCTTTCCCTAACAAGTGTGGACTCTGCGAGAGAGGGTTCTTTAGAAATAAATGGGCCTGCTGAAGGATCATTCTATCAGGAAGGACTTTTCAATTGCCTTCTTTACAATTACATCTCTGAGAGGTGTGGATACAAATTCAAGAGACATGGGTGAAGCCTATAGATACCACAGAACAGGTTTATACCACTGGAGGGTGAATAGCCAAGGCCCTGCAAACAGTCTGTACTACACAAGGGCAAGCAAAAACCACTAGTGAGTAGCTCATGTTTGTGAATTCTCTGAGGTTTACTGAAGACCTTGCAATGAAAGCTTAAGAGAGTCTCTATCAGTTTACATGTAAATCATTGAAGCCACTGTGGAAAATAGTATGGAGACGCCTCAAAAAATTACAGAGAACTACCATATGATCCAGCAGTCCCACTTATGGGTATTATCCAAAGAAAATCACTATCTCAATGAGATGTATACACTCTTATGTTAATTGTAGCTTTACTCACAATAGCAAGATATCAAAACAACTTAAGTATCCATTGACACACGAAAAGAAAAAATATGAGACATATATGGGTGTATAATGCTATATACAATGGTATATTATTCAGCCATAAAAAAAAGAAGGAAATCCTGCCATTCGTGACCACATGGATGGACCTTGAGGGCATTATGCTAAGTGAAGTCAGTCAGACAGAAGACAAATACTGTATGATCTCACTTTTATGTAGACTCTAAAAACAGCGAACTCTTAGAAAGGGACAGTAGAATGCTGGTTGTTGAAGGATGAAGGATGGGAAACATGGGGAGATGTTGATCAAACATCTGATCAAAGTGTTGATCAAAGTGTACAAGCTTTCTGTTATAACGTAAGTTCAAGGAATCTAATGTACAATATGATGACTGTAGTTAACATACTATATTGTATACTTGAAAGTTGTTATAAAAGTACAGCTTTAATTTTCCACCACCACCACAACAATAACAAAATGGTAATTACATGAGGTAAGGATGTATTAACCAACCTTATTGTTGTAAAACATTGCACAATATATATGTTTGCCAAATCATCACATTATATATCTTAAATTTATACAGCGTTATACATCAATTTTATCACAATAAACCTGGAAAAAAAACTGAATGGAGTCTGGGTACCTTGACTGAAGTCAAAGGTATTAAATTGTGTTGCCTGTTTGTATTCTTGCTGTCACCACATATGCATACCACTACTATGTACTATGTTACACATGTAAATCATGCATAATCATGTATAGATGTATATAAGTATATACGTATATAATTATTAGGTAGTATTTTACCGCATAATCAAAAATGGGAAGTGGTAGCTAAAACACATAAAATATGTCTTCTCCAAAATGATGTTTTACCCTTAGAAAATAATGAATAATAACCATAAGTTTTCCAAAATACCCCTCTTCCAGATTGGGTCCTTCAGAAATAATGGTGAAGTAAGTCAGTCAGAGAAGGACAAATACCACATGAGTGCATTCATATGTGGAAATTAAAAAACAAAACAAATGAACTAAGAAAAAAAGAGAGAAATGAAAAAACAGACTCTTAACTATAGAGAACAAACTGGTGGTTACCGGTGGGGAGGTTGTGAGGGGGATGGGTGAAATAGGTAAGGGGATTAAGAGTACACTAATCTTAATGAGCACTGATGTAATGTATGGAATTCAATCACTATGTTATATACCTGAAACTAAAATAACACTGTATGTTAACTGTACTTGAATAACAAAAAAAAAAAAGAAAGAAAGAAAAGAAAAAAAATGGTGTCCCACGAATTTTTCCAAATTAAAAAAAATGTTTTTTAAAAATTAAAAAAAAACCAACAGCGTTTACATGGAAATGTATCAGTATAGTGCCAATAGTGTAGAATTCAGTTTTACAATTAATGAAATATTTATAACCAGCTCTTCGAAGGGAAAATTTTCTTACGGGAATACTTGGTGCTTGAAGGGTCTGAACTTTGGAACAAATTTCCGAAGTTCAAGTTCTATCTCTGCCATTTACTGCCTGTGTGACCTTGTGCAAGTTACATACATGTGTGGGCCTCAGTTAACTCATCTCAAAAATAGGGATAAAATAGGATTTACCTCAAGTGGTTGTTCAGTGGATGAAATGAGGTTATGTAAGGTACATAGCCCTGACACATCAGGGGTTTTGTGTAAAGCTTAGCTGTCATTAGGAAGGCACACAGGTTACGAACTAGCTTCCTGAAGGCTGTTTTCAACTTTTATCTAATATTTATGTATCTGAAGAATGATACGGGTTTTTAGCTTCTCTTGCCAAATAAAAGGAATCTGGCCACAGGGTAGCAGAGTCCTCCCACTTGGTGAGCTTGCTTCTCTCCTGGTCAAGGTGACATCCACCCTTCCAAGCCCTGGGTGGAACAGGCGGTGACTTCAAGCCCAAGAACCTTTATGGAGCAGGATCTGTGCTGATGTCGACCCCCAGGACTGGGCATTCTTCCTCCTCACTCACCTCTTAACATTAACCAGTGGCTTTTCCCTTTAACACATAAAAATGCCGAAGTTGAAAGAAAAGTCAAGACTAAATCAAATTATTTTCATAAAATCTGTAATGAAATGTCTTGAGAATGTCTTTTTCTTTCTTTCTTTTTTGTTGGGCCATTCATTGAATTTCAACTGTCCTCGCCTTTGGCCCCATCCTGTGGTCATTCATTTGTGTGTACTATCTACGCTCTTCTGTGAGAACAATGAAGATTCAGCCCTAAAAATTGCAGATGAGTTAAGTAATACACAGTAGGCCCTGAAGAACATCTTTCCTCACCCATCTATCCATTTTTAACGCCCCCTTTGTTTCTTTACCTTTGATGTACTTAATTAAAGTGACTTTTGTTGTTGTTGTTTCAGGGTTTTGTTTCGATAGGTAAGGCCCATAAGCCAGCTAGCTAGTCCAACAGAAAAAGAAATCCTTTCAGGGAATACACCAATGTTAAAATTTCTCATTTTCACACCATTACAAATGTTATTCTAGCCCATGATACTCTGAACATCTAGATCCTATAATGATAAGCACATCACTCATAGATCTGACGTTATTTAATTTACCTGAACAAATAAGGCAATTTTCAGGCACCTTTCTTGTCATCTGACATAATGAAAGGAATAGTTCAAATATTTGTGCTTCCATATGCATTAACACCCTGATGTTAAGGTGATAAAATTCTCAAATTTGTCTAAACTTATACTGTGTTTTTCTTTATTATATGTATTATAAGATCTTAACAGAGACAGCGTTTTCCTTTAAATCAGTGACAAAATGTCACTCAGACTCATAAGGCTGACTCATTTTCAAACTTACTTTAGAAATGTGTTACCGTGTTATGCATTAAATTACAGATTTAGATGATATTCTTTATGGTTTTTCTGAATTGCAAGAAATAGATATGATAATAAAATGTTATGCATTTCAGTATATTCTGCTTCGAGTTGTCAGTTGATCATTTAATGGCAAACTTGGTTTTTTTTTCCCTTATATGTGATATTCAGAATAATTCTGAAGTTGACATTTTTGCACTGCATGGAATATTTTTACTGCTTCAGCTTACCATAAATTATCTCACCTCTTCATAGTCTACTTTAGAAAAAACATTTTTAAATTTATAATATCTGTCCTGAAATATCTCGGGAAACTTCATTTGTTTTGACACATAAAAATAGCAGCATACTAGAACTTTTTTTAGGGGCTCGCTTCCTCACCATGTTTCTGAAAAGTTTAACTTTTTAAACCCTGACAGAGGTAGAAAGACAGTCAAAGGTACAGTCTTTACTCTCTGGCTTCTTTTTTTTTTAAACTAAATAAATGTTATTAGTTTAAGTCATTTTTTAAGGAAATTGATTTTTTTTAAGATTTTATTTATATATTTGACAGACAGAGATCACAAGTAGGCAGAAAGGCAGGCAGAGAGAGAGGAGGGGAAGCAGGCTCCCTGCTGAGCAGAGAGCCCGATGTGGGGCTCTATCCCAGGACCCTGGGATCATGGCCGGAGCCCGCTGAAGGCAGAGGCTTTAACCCACTGAGCCACCCAGGTGCCCCAAGGAAATTGATTTTTTAACTGTAATCCATTCAATAAGTAATAAAAATCGTCATTCAAAAATGAGAACAAAAACATGTAAGTATGTGTAGTCTGAAAAACCTGCCTTCCATCGGTCTGCATTTCCCCTTTCCTTCCCCACCCTTATTCACACACTGGTAAACACTATCATTAATTTTATATTTTTCCAGAGTTACTTTAGGCAAATAAAGACAATAAAAATATATATTCCCATCTTCCACTTCTTTACTCAAAAGTTTGCCTTCTACCCAATTTTTTCACAACTTGCTTTGTTCAATTAATGATACATTTCACAGATGTATATGTATAAACAATTACCTCACTATTTTTATTTGTGCACAGATTGCTGCTGAACAATTTTTTCTAATCCAATCCATGTGAGTGATAGAACATTCTAGTCCTTTCCTTTTGTAAACAATGTTGCAATGAATAATATTGTTTATTTTCACACATGCAAGTGTAAGATGCATTCACAGAGGTACAAATGCTTAGCAAAGGATTATAAGTATTTGTAATTAAATTTTTTTTCTAAATTGCCTTCCATAGACATTGTGCCAGTTTACATTTCCACCAGCAATGACTGAGAGTGTCTGTTTTCCCACTGTCTTGTCAATAGACTGTGTAGTCAAAATATTCGAGTTTTTGCTAACCTGCTAGATGAAAAATGGACTGATAGCTTATTAAGTTGGTATGTCTCATTGTGCAATTAAATTGTACATTGTACTTGGTACAATTAAATTGTACTTTGTATTTCATCTTCTATCAACTGCCTATTAATGTATTTTGTCAATTTTCTATTGTGTCACTCTATTTTCTAATTGTTTTCTAGGCACTCTTTTTATATTATGGAGCTTGGTCTGTGATGTGAGTTACAAACTTGTCCTCGCTAGTTTGTCATTTGTTTTGCTTATGGTATGCTTTGCTGCAGAAATTTAAAAAAAGTTTTAAAAATTTATCAATCCTAATTTTATGACTAGAGATTTTGAATCGTTTTTAGAAAAATCTTCCCATTTTAAAGTTATAAAGGAATTTTCTCATATTTTTTCCCAGCACTTCTACCTATGCATTAGTTTTAAAAAAATCAAGTATTTCCTCTTTTCTTCTTACCCTTCCTCTCTTTTTTCTCCTCTTTTTTTCCTTCTCTTTCTTCATAAGAGAAGACGGGAGAATATCCTTATGACCTTTAGGTCAGGAAGCCCTCTTCAAAAGAACACAAAAAGCAAAAATCTTAAGGAAAAGAATGACAATTTGACTTCATCAAAATAATAAACAGGTGCACATGAGAAGGCACCTATAGAATTAAAAGATAAGCCCTAATATAGAGAAAATAATGAAGCAAGCGGTACATTGTTTTCTAGGCAGTAAACAGAAACCCCAAAATAATCTGTATGAAAAAGACAAACAACTAAATAAGAATAAGTGAATAAAAGATTCGAACAGGCAGTTTCACAGAACAGGAAATCCTGATAGTTAATAAACACAGAAGAAGCTGTTTAAACTGCAGTAATCAGGGAAATGCAAACTTAAAACAAGAAAATACCATGCTTCTACCCATTAAATTTACAAATACCAAAAAGTTTGAAAATATCAAGTGGTGGGGAATCAAATATCCTTATAGATGGCTAACAATGGGAGTATGAGTGATTAGAGTTCCTTTAGCTGTGGTTGGTAACATTTAAACCTTTGCTCTATTTGAAATTTATCTTGGTGTACAATGTGAAGTATGGATTTGACCTAAATCTTTTTCAAAATCTACCCAGCTGTTCCCACACCGTTTATTTAAACCATCCCTCCTCCTCAGCCAGACTTGAGATGCCACCGGTGCCATATACAGGCAGATCTTGTTTTATTGCGCTGCTCTTCATTGTACTTTGCAGATACTGCATTTTTTTTAAACAAATTGAAGGTTTGAGGCAGTCCTGTATTGAGTAAGTCTATCAACCTCATTTTTCAAAAGCATTTGCTCACTTTGGGTCTCTGTGTCACATTTTAGTAATTCTAACAATATTACAAACTTTTTAATTATCATGGTACTCGTTATGGTGATCAGTGATCAGTGATCCTTAGTGCTACCACTGTGATTGTTTTGGGGCACCATGAACCATGCCCATATAAGACAGTGAACTTAACTGGAAAATATTGTATGGGTTCTGACTGCTCAATCGACCAGGTGTTCCCCTTTCTCTTTCCCTCTCCTGGGCCTTTCCTATTTCCTGGTACCCAATGATACTGAAATTAGGCCAGTTAACAACCTTACAATGGCCTCTAAACGTTCAAGTGGGAGAAGAGTTGCACGGCTTTCACTTTAAAACCAAAGCTAGAAATGATTAAGCTTACTGAGAAAGTCATGTCAAAAGCCACAAAAGGCTGAAAGCCAGGCACCTTGAGCCAAATAGCCAAGTTGTGAGAGCAAAGGAAAAATACTTGAAGGAAATAAAAAGTGCTACTTTGGTGAACATATTAATGATAAGAAGGTGAAGCAGTCTTATTGCTGATATAAAGTCAGCTGTAATGGTCTGGATGGAAGATCAAACCAACCACAATATTCTCTTAAGCCAAAGCCTAATCCAGGGCAAGGCCCTGGCTCTTTTCAATTTTATGCACATTGAAAGAGGTAAGGAAGCTGCAGAAGGCAAATCTGAGGCTAGTGGAGGATTCATGAGGTTGAAGGAAAGAAGCTATCTCCATTACAGAAAAGTGCAAGATAAGCAGCAAGTGCTGACAGAGAAGGTGCAGCAGGTTCTCCAGAAGATCCAACCAAGATAATTGGTGAAGGTGGCTACACTCAACAACCAATTTTCAATGTAGAGGAAACTGTCTTCTATATATTTGAAGAAGAAGCCATCTAGGACTTCCATGGCTAGAGAAGAGACGTTAATGCCTGACTTCAAAGTTTCCAAGGACAGGCTGACTCTCTTATCAGTGACTTTATGTTAAAGCCGATGCTCATCTACCATTCTTGAAAATCCTAGGGCCCTTAAAAATTATGTTAACTCTACTCTGCCTGTGCTCTATGAGCGCATATCTATTTACGACGTGTTTTACTGAATATTTCAAGCCCACTGTTGAGAACTACTACTGAGGAAAAAAGATTCAAAGTATGACTGCTCATTACCAATGTTCCCAGCCACCCGAGAGCTCCGATGGAGATGGACAACAGCCGGCTAAACCAACAGCCATTCTGCAGCCCAGGGATCAGAGTAACTTCAATTTTCCAATCTTATTATTTAAGAAATTCACAAGGCCATAGCTGCCCTAGAGAGTGATTCCTCTGATGGGTCTGGGCAAAATAAGTTGAAAACCTTCTGGAAAGGATTCACCATTCTAGGTGCCATTAAGAACATTAGTGATTCGTGGGAAGACCTCAAATGTCAACATGAACAGGAGTTTGGAAGAAGTTGTTACCAGCCCTCATAGGTTGAAACTTTGAGGGGTTCAACACTTCAGTGGAGGGAGGAACTGGAGATGTGGTGGAAATAGAAAGAGAACTAGAATTAGAAGTGGAGCCTGAAGATGGGACTGAATTATTGCTGCAATCTCCTGATCACATTTGAAGAGATGAGTTGCTTTTTTTTTTTTTTTTGTAAAGATTTTATTTATTTATTTGACAGATCGCAAGTAGGCAGAGAGGCAGGCAGAGAGAAAGAGAGAGGAGGAAGCAGGCTCCCTGCTGAGCAGAGAGCCCGACGCAGGGCTCTATCCCAGGGTCCTGGGACCTGATGACCTGAGCCGAAGGCAGAGGCTTTAACCCACTGGGCCACCCAGGTGCCCCATGAGTTGCTTTCTTAAGGGTGAGGAAAGAAAGTGCTTTCTTGAGATGGAATCTGCTCCTGGTGAAAATGTTGTGGGTATCACTGAAATGACAACAAAGGATTAAGAACCTTATACAAACTTAGATGATAAACAGTGATGGAGTTGAAGAGGAGTGACTTCAATACTGAAAGAAGTTTTACTGTGGTTAAAATGCTATCAAACAGTATTGAATGCTACAGAGAAATCATTTGTGAAAGGAAGTGTCAATCCATGTAGCAATTTCGCTGCTGTCTTATTTTGGGAAATTGCCACAGCCACCCTGACCTTCAGCAACCACCATCCTGATCAGTCAGCAGCCATCTATACTGAGGGAAGACCCTCCACCAGCAAAAAGATTATGGCTCATAGAAAGCCTAGATGATAGTATTTTTTAGCAATAACTATGTACATTTTTTATTAGATATAATGCTGTTGCACAGTTATAGGACTATAGTGTAAACATAACTTTTTTTTTTTAAAAGAAGGGAAGAGATGAAAATTTGTATTTCTCTTCACTGAACTTGGGAGTTTTACAAAATCTCTCATGATGGATCCTCCCTAGGTTTAAGAATTTCTTTAACTATGGTCCTTAGTTTTGA
Organism: Mellivora capensis; assembly: GCA_004024625.1. Lineage (NCBI taxonomy): Eukaryota > Metazoa > Chordata > Mammalia > Carnivora > Mustelidae > Mellivora > Mellivora capensis. The sequence continues at coordinate 58,797 of PISX010010151.1, forward strand.
ACTTTGACCAAAGAGGGACCGATCACCTATAGCTCCGAGTCGCCTTATTTTTAAAAGGTAACTGTTTCATAGACTCTGCAGAGTAGAAACATAATTCACGCAGAGGAGTGTTAGGATAAGTACTCAAAGAATAGAGGGGGAGTAGTAGGAGTTATGTTAATCTTATAGTCTCATTTTAGGTAACTTGTCTCTTTTTAATTAGCCTTTTGTAATGAATCTTTCAATGAAACTACTTTGGAATTCTTTAAGTTTAGCGACTTCTCCATGCCAATTAAAATATGTATTCCTTGGGCAGCCCAAGGGTCCTCTGACGGATGAATGGATAAAGAAGACATGTGATACACACACACACACCCCCCACACTGGAATCTTATTGAATCATAAAAAACAAAGAAATCTGCCATTTGCAACATGGATATATCTAGAGAGTATAATGCTAAGTGAAATCAATCAGAGAAAAACAAATACCATATGATTTCACTCACAAAGATCTTAAGAAACAAAAGAATGAACAAAGGAAAAGAAGAGACAAACCAAAAAACAGACTCTTAATTATAGAGGACAAACAGATGGTTACCAGAGAGGAAGTGGTTGGGGCGATGAGTGAATTAGGTAAAGGTGATTAAGAGTACACTGACCTTGATAAGCACTAAGTAATATATAGAATTGTTGAATCACTACAGTGTACACCTGAAACCATTTTAATGCTGTAGGTTAACTATGCTGGCATTAATCAAATAAAATAAAAAACAAACTAGTATCTCATTTTGCTTAATTTGGGAATCCTTACTTCCAAGTCCACTTCTTCTTTTTTTTTTTTTAATATTTTACTTATTTATTTGACAGAGATCACAAGTAGGCAGAGAGAGAGAGGGGGAAGCAGGCTCCCCACTGAGCAGAGAGCCCGATGCGGGGCTCGATCCCAGGACCCTGGGACCATGACCTGAGCCGAAGGCAGAGGCTTTAACCCACTGAGCCACCCAGGCGCCCCCCAAGTCCACTTCTTAAAGGATCTTATCTATTTGGAATGCTCTCCTTAGTGGCCGTTGTAATTCCCCTGAGGGCTGGCAGATGTTTGGTGGAAGCCCAGCCACAGATGGAGTGAATCTGCATTTCTGTCTAGCCACTTGTAGCTGCAGATGAGGTTAACTCACATCTGTCCAGCCTTACTGGGGGGCCCAGCACGATGGTCGCCAAACCAAACTGCTCAGTGCACAAAACGAACTAGGTCAGGTTTCACCATTTTTGCTATGTTTCTGCAACTTTCAGGACCATAGGTCTTAGATATAAAATAAGCAGGTACGTCAAACGTGGCATGCTTGGTTGATTCTTAAGAATCTAAGTTTCCTATCAGCTAAGTCCTTGGGTTTCTTGGAAACGAACTAATACCTAAAAGGGATGTGTAATGCAGTTGGGGACTGTGTGTGATTTCCAGTGAACCTCGTCTCACGGAAGTTTTCTTGAGGTTGTCAGGTGATCTGGTGTCAATCGAACCCATTCTGTGACCAACTGATCCTATCACGGGAGTCTTCTCGAGGTCATGAGTGCTTTAAAAGCCTTTAAGTGCCCAGTCGGTGCCTACCAATTTTTGTGGCTTTTTGGGTTCCAAGGTCCCTGCTAATAATAGCCTGGATCTATACAAAATAAGACAAGCGTGTATACTTGAACAGATGGGCAATACTGCATCCTGGCCACAAGAAGGCCCTGTGCTCACCAACAACAATTCCCCTGGAAGCTTGCTGAAGCTCCCCCCCAGGGAATCGTAGTCCAAAAAGCCAGGGACTCAGCTTTGGGTAGACTCTTCTGCCAGCTCAGCTGAGCTCCAGGTAAATATGCCAGCTCCACAGGGCTCCAGGCAAATGTGCCAGCTCAATCGGGCAGGCTCCAGGCAGAACCATCTGCCAGCCCAAGCTGACTTGCCTTGTAAAGGAAAGCCAATTAGATCCAGAGCTCAAATCCAAAAAAGAATGAACTCAGAACCAAGAAGAACTTACCAACACGCCTCAAAAACAGCAAGAAAGATGATGAATTCCAAGGGCTCGTGGATACCATGCCTGTGCTTCTCTGTTGTCCTTGAATGCTGCTGGAAGTTCGATTCAGATCCTGTTGCTGCCACCAAATCTGGAAAGTAACAAAAATTCAACGGAGTCAATTCTAAAGATCCAAGTGGCTTTACTAAATGATTCATGAATCAGGCCGCATGCCATCTAGCAAACAGAGGGGCACTCTCTAAACATAACTTTTATGCACTCAGGGAAGCCAAAAAACTCGTTTGACTCACTGAATTGCAATATCCATCCTATTGTGGCCATCTGCAACCAAATCTGAAATTTCTCTTAAGTAACCTGTACTAAACTCATGTGCGCATTTGGGTCTCTTTGTGAATTTATCGATCTGTTCCTTAATCTATTCATGTGCCATGAACACAGTCTTTTAACAATTAAGTATTCTTTTTTTTTAAATTTATTCACTTGATAGAGAGAGAGATCACAAGTAGATAGAGAGGCAGGCAGAGAGAGAGGGAGAAGCAGGCTCCCCACCAAGCAGAGAGCCCGATGTGGGGCTCGATCCCAGGACCCTGGGATCATGACCTGAGCCGAAGGCAGAGGCTTTAACCCATTGAGCCACCCAGGCGCCCCAACAATTAAGTATTCTTGTTGGTTACACTTTTCTAGTGAGTTTTTTGATAACTTTTTTCTCTTGTACTGCGTTCGTATTGATTTTGTTCGTACTTGTTTCTTTTCTATTAATTTAGTTATTATTAAATGGGTTTGGGTATGCTAGAACAGCTACTTTCTCTAAGCTCCATTTCAGTTTAAGAGAAAGTGGTCACCACTTAGAACATTTCTCCTCGTTTGCTCCCAAAGAAGCAAGCAGACTGCTTCCTGCAAATATGGCTTGTCAGTGCGATTTCTTAGAGTCCCACATCTTCTGCTACTCTAAGTCAAATTGCTATCTGCATTGCTCAACACAGTCCCTGCACCCTGGCTGCAAAGAAAGGATTGCATTTTTGGGATTTCACAATGTGTCTTTCATTTTTTAGGAAGTTATATTTTTGCAGGAGCTTTTGGAGACCTAGTCCAACAGCAGGCATGCCCCACTTTCTACTCATCATTAAATCCCATATTGCTTCTGCCCAATCTTAATTGTTTTTGTCAGTTCATAGTTATATTCCAGGACCAGCAGATTATATGTTTCTCTGAAAATGTCTTTATTTTTTTTTATTTGCTATTCTTATTGGTTTTGTGTACTTCCTGAAAAGACAGAGTGAAGGAGGATTCCTGACTATCATGGCCAGGTTCTCCCTTGAAGTGCTGATGTTTCCTTTTGCGTATGCCTCTTCTAGCTAACATAAATATGTTTGCAGTTCTGATCATGGAATGCCACTGTGCACAGTAAGCCATTTTGGGCTTTGTCCATGCCTGAAAAGTTTTTCTTAAAACCCCAGCACTGACTCCCCTCTTTTTCTTTTTAAGATTTTTTATTTATTCATTTGAGAGAGAGAGAGCAAAGGAGAGCACATGCAGGGGGAAGGGTCTGAGGGAGAGGGAGAAGCAGACTCCCTGCTGAGCAGGGTGCCCAATGTGGGGCTCCACACGGGGCTGGAGATCCCAGGACCCCGGGATCATGAGCCAAAGGCAGATGCTTAACCAACTGAGCCACTTAAGTGACCCTCCCCTCTTTTTATATAACTTATTTTTAGAAGCTTTCCCTCACACCCTCCATCCTTGAAAACTTCCTTTGTACATGTATCCCACCTTGTGATGCTACCAAGCTCTTAGTTCCTTAAACCACAATGATCTGTTTACTAGGCTATAAACTCTACAGAGTATTTCACAAAATATTTTCATGAGATGCTTCTACAGGATGCATTGTGAAAACAGTGTCACCAAGTAAGTTTGGGAAATAATCCATATTATATTCTGAGTCTTGGAGAGTCACAATCCACATTCAAATAATAGAAGTTACAAAAAGTCCCAAGGAAAATAAAGTATGTTATATTGATAGAACCCAGAGTGACCCTAAAGTATTATGCAAAGTATTATGGAACCTCCATATATGTGAGACATATGTTAATACCTTCTGGAATTCTAAACAAAAAGATCCGCCTTGGATATTGAGGGTACTTATGGCAGGATCTCCCCTTTTGATCACACTGCCTGCAACGGAGGAACTATTCAATATGCGCCCATTGAATGACTTAATCTGATAAACTATCAAAAATGTTTAATTGTTTAGAGAAACATTTTGTAAGATGGTTTTTCATCCAAGGTCTTATAATGGCATAAACTGGAGAGCTCTGTGGGCCAGCTTCAAATAAAGAGATTTGACTCCAATATTTGATGCTATTTTTGAGGCATAAGGGTCATCTGCCAACCAAAGAGCACCCAGAGGAAAGTAAGCAGGTTGTTTAAGGGACTTAAAAAACTTGTGTACGGGGAATAGTGAGACCTATTAGTTTGGAGAAGAGAATGCTAGGAAGCAAATTCTATCTATAAATATTTGAACAGTGACTAAGATATCCTTTCTGCAGCCAAAAACTCCACAGTAGAGTGAAGAAAACAGATTCTTGTTACACCAAAATGAAATATGGAGTCCTCTGGGTTAGAGCAAAGGGAGTGCCTGCTCTGGGATGAGGGGCGGGATAAGGGTCTTCTGGGGGATTCCTCAAGTAGGCAACATGGGAGCGTATTTTCAAGGGGGACCATTTGCAGAGTACGTCATTGTCATGACACAATGTACCTTTGAAGAAAGCTCTGGGAGGAAATCAAGAGTATTTCTCTTTAATGGCAAACTGTCATGTTTGGACAAAAGAGTTCTTTCTTTTACTCGATCTATACTGACTACTTCTGAGTTGCGGCATAATGTAGCATGCCATGGCTGAATGTACAAAGTGTTTTTCAAATCGTTAACTTAAAAGTGAATCGTTGGATCATATTTTTCTTTTTTAGGTTTAGCAACAATTCAGCTGATTCTGCTTATGATTATCTATTCTTGGTCATGACTTTTTTAAAAAAGGTGAGAAATTCTGTGGCACTCAAAAAAGTATTGATATTAGGTGGATTGGCCTAAATGTAAATACTTGTAGTTGGCACTATGACATCTTGACTTTATTAGTGGATCATTCTGTGAGATAAGTGAATTCAAAATTTCTCTTTCTACTCACAGATTATGAGAGTTCAGTATCATCATAAAGGCTGAGCATATTCAGAAAATAGTTTGTTCCACAACTTTGGGGTAGAGATAATTACATTTATTTATTTATTTATTTATCTATTTATTTATTTATTATCTTTATTTGAGAGAGAGAGAGAGAGAGAGAATGAGCAGTGGGGAGGGGTAGAAGGTGGGGGGAGAGACAGAGAGAAGCAGACACACTGCTCAGCAAAAAGACCAGTGAGTACCCTGGGATCATGACCTGAGATAAAGGCAGATATTTAACCAACTGAGCCACCTAGGCATCCCGGATAATTACATTTAATAAGAATAAAAATATAAACGGTTTCGATTAGATTTATAGTAGAAAAAAAAGCTAAATGTTAAGTTTCATATTTCTAAGAAATATTTTCATCTGAATAACTTTGTTTTATTTTAAGATTTCTAAGACATGGAGTCACCATTTTATTGTATACTGAACTGACAGGCTTCTCTTATTGTTTTGGAATTTTACTGTCGAAGTACTTAATTAAAAATTAACATAAACTGGTTGCCAAGTAAAACTGTGAATTCCACTAGTAGGAAAACATTTAAAAATATATCATCTAGGAGCACTTGGGTGGCTCAGTCTAGTTAAGCTTCTGACTTCACCTCCAGTCATGATCCCAATGTCAGGCTCCCTGCTCACTGGGGAGTCTGCTTGTCCCTTCCCTTCTTCCCCCCAGCCATCCCTGCCACTTATGGTCTCTCTCTCTCTCTCTCTTTTACTCTCTCACAAATAAAAGCACAAAATCTTAAAAAAAAAATACATTATCTATATGGGCAAGTTGAGAAATGGCCTACCTGCTTCTGGAGGTAAGTTAGTTGACCACTCATTCATTCACTCATCTGGGAAATATTTTTTGAGTGGCTATTACTTACAAAATACTGGAGGTTCTCATTATTTATAAGATGTTATGTATACAAAAAAGGAGCTAGTTCTTTCAGCAGTTGTTAAATCATGTCAGAAGGCTGCCCAATGTAGGACAAAGGGCACAGGCTTTAGAGTCAGATTGATGTGAGTTTGTTACAAAATTACACCAGCTATGTAATTTTTGGCAAGTTATTCAATGTCTGGTTGTAAATATCAAACAAGATAAAACTTATAAGTACCTATAACAATGCTGATACCAGTAGGCATTGGGCAGTTACCATGACAGTCATGCAAACAGGCATGACTGATAGAATCATGACCTGATTTGCCCTTGGTCTAGTAAGGACTACTCCCAGTCCATCTGGCTATTTCCAAGACTCTCTTGAAAGTATTATGAAACGATGACCAATAAACAATACCAATGATGACCATTCGTAATTAACTGTGTTTAAAAAGTTTGAGTAAACATTCATAATCATTTCAGACATTAAAAAGGGTATTCTTCTGGGTGGGAACAGAGAAGACTATTTCTGATATTAGGAAAATAAGCTGTTAATAGCATTAAATTCTATTTAAACTTGTATGTTTTAAAAATTTTATGTAGAGAAAACATTTCTAATTTTTATTTTCTGCTTATTTAGGTGAAAAAAATATATGAGTAAGTTTAAGAGATCCTTCTTACTTTCCTCAGTGTTTTCTATAACTCATAAAACCTCACCATTAAAAAAAACTCACCTCATCATTAAACTTGACAATGATTTGGGGTGCCCAGGTGGCTCAGTTGGTTGGGCATCTGACTCTTGGTTTCAACTCAGGCCCTCTCAGGGTCATACGATTGAGCCCCCACATGGGGCTCTGCATTCAGCATGGAGTCTGCTAAAGATTATCCCTCTCCTCTTCTCCTTCCCTCTCTGCTCCTCTCCCTACCCACACTCTTTCTCCATAAAATAAATAAATAAAATTTTAAAAAAATTAAAAAACACCTGAACACGCTTTCTCATATGTGTTAGGAGTTCATTTCTCCATACTTACGAGATATAAGTTTCTGACAATTTGAGTATCATTTTTTTGCCTTTAATCTTTGCCTTTGGTAACAACCTATATGGAAATAATATCTATAAAATATTGTCCTATAGTCACAAATGTCCTCCTCTTCTTTTCTTATTGATAATTGAGCTATGAAAAGGAAATAATTACTAGATCGATATTCTTTTGTCTGACAAGAGGCTACTACAGTATTGGACTAGGGCTTGAAGTGGGTCTTTTTTTTTTTTTTAAAGATTTTATTTATTTGACAGACAGAGATCACAAGTAAGCAGAGAGGCAGGCAGAGAGAGAGGAGGAAGCAGGTTCCCTGCAGAGCAGAGAGCCCGATGAGGGGCTCAATCCCAGGACCTTGGGATCATGACCTGAGCCGAAGGCAGAGGCTTTAACCCACTGAGCCACTCAGGCACCCCATGAAGTGGATCTTAAAGACATCTTGCATCACCCAGGTCCTGTTCATTTTAGGACTACAGAATCTAGCAATGCCTGGGTGGCTCAGTGAGTTGAGCAAGGGACTCTTGATTTGGGTTCAGGTCATGATCTCAAAGTCATGAGATAGAGCCTGGCCAGAGGCTCTGTGCTCCGTGTGGAGTCTGTTCCAGATTCTCTCTCTCTCTCCCTGTACCGCTCCCCCAGCTGTGTGTGTGTGTGTGTGTGTGTGTAAAAGGATGCTCTCTCTCTCTCTCTCAAATAAATAAATAAATAAATAAATAAAATCTTTTAAAAAAGACTACAGAATTTAATGTAAATTAGACAGATTCAACTATTGAAAATAAATTTGGGTTTCTTCTAATGTTGCCTTGGGCTCATTCCAGGGTCCTAACATCATCCTCAGTCTCTTTTTCAGAAAAACCAATTCCCTAAGTATATATTCCTACACCTAATGTCATAATCTTTGTACTGAAGAATTATCTACATTTTTTTGTATTTCCAGAGACTTCTCCTGACAGAAGAATATCCTAGTCCCTATGAACCGTTCACTGTGGTTTGGTGGGTAATTGTGGGGTGTTTCAGTTTTATACTTTCCATTGGTAACATCTGCTTTTCTCATATGCTTTAGTTATATAGAAAAGATCTCTAGAGGATGTCAAATGCCCTTATTCCTTTCCTGGATATTCTTTAAAGTATATTTTCAAACTTCCTCACTAATTAAATTCTTCCCTTTCCTTTTCCTGTTTAAAAATTTCATTGTGTTATGCAAAATAGAGGCCTTGATTTCAGGGAAATTGGCTACATTATCATTTACTCCTTGAATTGTCAAGATAGGAAGTGATTCCACCAAATAAGAACAGAAACATGCATAAAACCTACACTGTTTTCGACAATGCAGTCAGTCAAGTTCAAGATGAGGGACAGGCTGGGGTTTGTGAAGAGGTAGAAAAGAGACCAGAACATACTAGCCTATTACAAACGTGGTGATGCTGTATCTTCACCCATCAATTCTTAAATTATCTATGTTACCTGGGCTGAAGATGACAAGCTGTTTTCTTATCAGTTTTTTGGTCTGTTCAATTCATTTACAGTTGAAATGTATTGAAAACCTCCTAAAACTCGGACCTGACCACATTTGCCTCGTACATTTGCATCTAGGTTGCTAACTCCTGTTCTGAACAGGTGTCCATAATCACCCAACTTTAGGGTATTTGTCCATAAATATTTCTCCAAATAGCCTACGGGTTCACCAGCACTGGTCTTAATGGTATGTCTTTACAACCGTCATCAGTCATTTTCAAGGAAGATTAGTTATTAAAATGCCACTACAAATTTTAAGAGTTTTGGGATCTGAATAATAATAATTTTCCTCACATTTGAAAAGACTATTCTTTAGAAAGAAATCAGCTACATGTCAGTCAGAATAAGCCTAAAAGGCAACATGCTTAAATTTACTTTGAATGAAACAGAACTGACATGATGTCAATTTAATAACATTGTATTTCAGCCCTAGTGGTCACATAAGAAATTAGTAAAGGCCAAGTGGAGTTTATTTTGATGTGTCATACCTTAACCATATCTTATATTGAAAATGCACTTCCTGGTTAGAAACTAGCTGAGTCTCTGACATGCATCACTCAAAATTATTCATAATAAGAGTTTTTTTAGATATTCTTGCCCCAATGATTTGCTTCTAAATTATTTTGCTTTACTTTTTATTATTCTAAATTCCAAATTTTTAAACTTATTTTAACTGATCTCTATCATTTCCAGCAATAATCACAGACAGTGCTTTTGAGAACTTATTTGTCAAACTGTGCTAATTTAAAACTTTACATGGATCATCTCACTTAAACATCACCAAAATCCTATTAAAAAGTAATTTCATTATCTCCATTTTCTATTTGAGAAAAACTGAAATACAGAGAAGTCAAGTTACATGAACAATGGTGAGTTTTCAGTACTCAGACCCACATGAGTCTGATTGTAAGTCAGCATTCTTATCCACGATCCTATTATCTACTGACTAAGCGACAAAGTGACCTAAAGTGACAGCTGACTCTGCTTCCTTGGCATGCCACTTTGACTTTCAACCCTGCTGCTTCAGATGAGCTGCATGGTGTACTGTGTTTCTCAGCAACTAGACTCTGTCATGCATCTAGCTTTCTGAATTTTCACCTCTTTCCTAATTTAATTCCCAACTCGTTTTCTCCCCAGTCACTTACATCTTGTTCCGACATCTGTTCTGGTGGCCTTTGGAGAAGATGATGTGCTTCTTTCACTCACCCACAGGGACTACTCCCTAATCTCAGCAAAGTGAACACTAACTAGTTATGGATACACCTGCTTCTGTATTACGTGTTTAGCCAATCCCATAAATAAAAAAGGAAAACTATAAAAGAACATATGAAATGGCACAGTGCCCATCCCTGAACTGGTCTGACTGATACACTGGATTGGGAGGTGGAGGGGATGGTTTTGAAATAGATATGGCCTGAAGGTTATGATTCTACACTGCCCAAAGATTTAGAATCTCTCAGTTTATTCCATAAGACTTACACTTAGCCTGTTTTTAATTCTGACTCAGTCCCCTTATAGTTACTTTCAGGGCCTCCCTCTCCCTAATATGGTTTGATTAATTAGTTTTTATAAATTATAAATATAAACATAGAGTCTTTAGTACAGATCAAAAAAAGAAAAGGTGAATAAAGAAAAAAGTACTTTTCCACTCTTCTTGACATAGCCAATCATATCAGTTGGATGTGTATCGTACCAACATTTTTCTATGGTCTTACAAACATGTGCTTGTTATTTATATAATCAACTGCATGTGTATGTGTGTGTATGTATGTATATATGTTGCATTTTTCTGTTTTGTTTGTAATGAAAGTGGTTGTCCTAGACACTATACAAGAATCATACAAGCAATAAGTAACAGTTTTTTTTTTAAGATTTTATTTATTTATTTGACAGAGACAGAGAGATCACAAGCAGGCGGAGAGGCAGGGAGAGAGGGGGAAGAAGGCTTCCCACTGGGCAGAGGGCCCAATGCAGGTCTTGATCCCAGGACTCTGAGATCATGACCTGAGCCGAAGGCAGAGGCTTAACCCACTGAGCCACCCAGGCACCCCAAGTAAGTTTTTTAACGGCTGCATGATATTCCACATAATCAAGCTATGTCTAAATTATTGGCACTACAACCAAAGCATCGGACATTTTGGGCTAATGCTCTTAACTTTCAAGATACACATGTGTAGTACCAAAAATGGCTGAATGTCATAAAAGGAAAGCCACAGTCTCAGGAAAAATATACAACAAAAGGCTATAAAAAATATTTTTCCTATGAGACTGTTCTTCCAATACTTTTTTGTATTTCCACTCTGATAACTTGATTCATTTATTAAAAACTAAAGTTTTATTAACAGTCCTTTTAAAATTATAAACTCAAGTTGCTTATTCCTTATCAACCATTATTTATCAAAGAATGTTAGAAAACATTTCCAGGATTTGGTTCCTAACAACATCATGCTGAGAATAGCTTCATGTTTTGTGAATAAATCTATTTGAAATTCCTTTTTAAAAATTTTTTTGTGATTTATTCCATGAATTACCTAGATCTAGAAATTATACTAATGCTACTAGTGGAGGAGAAAGAAAAGCCTGAAAAGAAATTGGATTTTCAGGGATGAAAATGGGGAATGCTAAATAGTTCTGTAGCATTTAGCCTAAATTTTCCAATTTCAAGCATCTCTTCATATTTCATTTCACCATATGATATGTACTCAAGATGGATGAATGTGGCAGATGCTGCCTTTATATTTCCTCCAAAATTACCCAGTAGCAATTTGTAATTCAGTGGACTTTGTTATATTAGTAACTCTGTATTATGTGTATGAACTAGCTTATCTTTCTAAGTGTCATGGCTTCTCTCTGGCTGAGGCTCAGCCTATAGCTACCTTTTGTTTTCAACTGGTTATTTAATCAAAATTTAAGCTGTTGGTCCTGATCTTCCATGGGTTGCTTTGGTGCTTGTAAATAATACACTTTTATCTTCTTCCTTTTTCTAATTATACCAATTCAAGGCACTTGGGCTTAAATTAAATTAAGGGAGGCATATTTGGACTGATATAAATGGACTAGACATTTATATGTGCAAATTGGCTAACTATACTTCTAACATCCGTTTATTTCTGTATTTAGTTAAGAATGTGGAAACAGATGTAGCAGTAATGATCCCAAATGTTTTAAAAAGTTGGATAATATTGGTATAGTATCTGGCTAAATCTGAAGGAGAAAATGGAACTGACATTGACTGACACTCCCTGCTTTGAAAATAATCGATGAATCTATTTAACACAAATGAAAAAAGAAATATGGTTTCAATCCCACATTTTTGTCAAGGATGCCCAAACCTGTTATTGTAAATGTCCTTTAAAAATAAATGTTCTGGGGTGCCTGGGTGGCTCAGTTGTTAAGCATCTGCTTTCGGCTCCGCTCCGGTCATGATCCCAGGGTCTTGGGATTGAGTCCCCGCATCTGCTCCCTGCTCAGCAGGAAGCCTGCTTTTCCCTCTCCCACTCCCACTGCTTGTGTTTCCTTTCTCGCTGCGTCTCTCTCTCTGTCAAATAAATAAATAAAATCTTTAAATAAATAAATAAATGTTCTTTTGATAACTGAAGAAACAAGTATTATAAAACATGGCAATTTCACCAGTGTTAAAACTCTAACAAGCAAAGTTTGGACATGGACTGGATTAATGTTTTACTCAGAAATTTTTTTGAATAAAATTATGTTTGTTAAGCTTGACAGGTGAGGGAGGGCACAGAGCTCTGTAGAGCAAACAAATTAGCAAATCACTTAAAAAACTCAATATACCAGGGGCGCCTGGGTGGCTCAGTTGGTTAAGCAACTGCCTTCGGCTCAGGTCATGGTCCCAGAGTCCTGGGATCGAGTCCCACATCGGGCTCCCAGCTCCATGGGGAGTCTGCTTCTCCCTCTCACCTCCCCTCTCATGCTCTCTCTCACTCTGTCTCTCTCTCTCCCAAAAAACAAATAAATAAAAAATCTTAAAAAAAAACAAAAACTCAATATACCAAATATAAATTAAAAAAAAAATCTAGTCGTTGAAAGGCCTTAGATGGGTTTCCATAAATCCCAAACTTAATCCTCCACAACTTGAAAGTAACTGTATTGAATTTCTCAGCAGTATTCACAATTCTGCTACTTTTCCCAATATTTATTTGAAAATGTGATCTTTCAATATATAGCTGCTGTTTATAATCATCAAAAAACATTTATGAACATCTATTATGTGGTAAATACTGGATGCTATATGTCTGCAGCACTCAAGCTAGATTTACTTCATGCTGTGAGGCGGTGAATGAAAAATTTCCATTCAAGATTAATCAAAGCCCAACAGAGTATCTATGCATACACTATCACTTTTCTACTCTCCCAGCAATCAGTTTCTATCTTGTTCAAATCTCGCAGTCTCTTTGACCTGCAGTTTCATCATGTACAAATTTTGGAACACTTACAGCAAAATGGCAGGCTGAGCTTATGTTGGAAAACACATCCCTTCATTACAAATATGTAGAATTACAGAAAAACTATTAAAATTATATAGCTGGGTTTCAAAAGAAGAAAGTTAAATTTCCAGGTGCTAGAAACCAACCAGGAACAAGCAGCGGTCGGTGGGAGCTGGAGCTCTGTGGGGCACAAGGCAAGGAGACTAACCATGTCAAGCCTGACTGAGAAGGGATGAAGCCACACATCTGACGCCCTTGTACCTTGCCAGGAGGAAAGGAGAATGGCAAAACCACTGTGGGAGACAGTTTGGCGATCTCTCAGAAAATAAAACAGATGCTTATCACCTTACCCAGCAATTTTATGCCTAGGTATTTTTCCATGAGAAATAGTTTGTCACAGACACATGTAAAGATGAACATAGATGTTCACAGAAGGAAAAAGTGAAAAAATAAAAACAAGCAAGATATCCATCAACTGGTGAGTGGATAAATGGTGTATTACATCCATACAATGAACTACTATCCAGTAATACGAGGAATGAACTATTGATAACGCATAAAACATGGATAAATCTCAAAAGCAGTATGCTGTGCAAATGAAGCCAGAAACAAAACAGTCCACACTGTATGGTTCTACCTATCTGAAATTCTAGAAAAAGACATAACTAGTTTGTAATGACAGAAAGGATGTCAGTAGTTGCCTAGGGCTGGGGTGGGATAAATGACTGCAGGGGTTAAGAGAAAATTTGTCTGGGTCCTGGGAATGCTACATACATTAAATGTACACTACTTTTTACTGGATGGAAATTATATCTCAACAGTGCTGATGATGAAAATTGAAAAAAGTAATTACGACAGAAGATGTGCTCACAGAAGAATGTTGCAAAGAATACGAAGAAATCAAGTGCTTTGGAAGACGTCAATAGACGCAGGATGCTGGATAAATCATATCCAAGCTCAAATAAAAGTAGGGACTTTACTGGGTATGTGCTCTACTACTGTGGAGTTACATATATGTATTATATATCTTACATATGGTCTATTCATGCCTTAACTATGTTCATAAATATATTCATGGCTTAAATTGATCTTCTTCTAAAAAATCTTTTGTCCATTTTGTTTGAGCAAATAGAGAGAGCAAATACACACTAGAGTCTTTTAGATCTTACACTCTCTTGAAAAAAAATTGGCTTATGATATAGATTATACTATAGGGCTGTTTCATGCACGACTAATAATATGTTTACAAGACATCTGTGCATGCTGGCAAGGCAGGTGCTTGAACAAATACTATTTTTAGTATTTAGATAGTATAAAATATTAGGATATTTTATATGTAACATGTTCTAATCAGTAGTTGGAAAATCTATAATATTATATGGTTTTTGCTTTTTTTGTGCAGAATACGTTAAGATGTCCACGTGGAGTTGAAGAGGTTAGGAAAAGGAGATCACCTTTTCCCAGAGAGTAAGCCACGTTTCCTGATTGTTTTCTGAATGATTTTAGTTGTAACACAAATGAACTTGAAATCAAGGAAGTCACTTTCTGTGCAATTCCCTTCGAATTCTCTGACAATTATGTCAAGGAGAAAGTCTAAATTTGGAGCTATCACGTCTTCAATCCTCCCTAATATTTTCTAAGCTCGTTCTCTTTTTATGAGAAAGCAGAATCAGAATCAGTACATTTGGCAGCGATAAACATTTAAAAAATGTATTTACTTGCCATTTTATTCTCTTCATAGTTACTTTTTATTGGTATCAATAATTGTTTCCATTTACTGGATTTGTGTTTCATGTGTAAAATTTCTAGTATTTTCTACTTCCCCTTCCTTTATTCTATTCTGAAAATCTATGAGGACACAAACCTAAGCAGGACAACAAAACCAAAACCAAAAAATCTGCTTTAGCAGTTTTAAAAACAGACATAATTTGCAAGACTTAAAATCTAAAACGTTAGCATTCTTCAAGCTTTCTGATACTATTTTTGTTAAAATGAAGCAAAATGGAATACACTCACTCACACATAACAGACAATTTTTCAACAAACAAAAACTTTTCCAACTTCTGCTTTAAAAATACTGACTAAACTGATTTGTGTCTGACTCATAGCTGATACTTTGAATTGAGGAAGTTGCACTCCTTTTGAAATAGTAGGAAAAGTTCAGTCTTTATCCTTGGGGGAGTCTGATGTCAGTAGAGTTAAATGTCCTAAAATTCAGTGTTTTTAAATTAAAGTTAACTAAAGTATAAGAAAAAGAAATAAAT
>PISX010010152.1:0-32435 GCA_004024625.1 Mellivora capensis
TTTTCCCATTCACACATGTGAATATCTATCTTATAGGAATGTGAAAAGAATTGAGGGAGATAATTGAGCTGCTATGATTGATGCCTGGTCCATCGTAAGTGCTTGATAAATTTAGCAATTTTCCTTTTGTATGAGCCCCTGCACTGAACAAGACAGACTCAGTCCCTCTTCTCATGGAAACTACCTTTAAGGTAGGGACTGCCAATTCTATTTTAACAGATGAAGATACTGCATTTTGAGCAACTTGGGAAGGTTGGACAGGCTAACTGTCTTACTCAGGTCACTTGGCTAGTCAGTGGCAGGGAAGAGACTTGAGTCCAGTCTGCCTATATCAGTTACAACTGTTTTTAGCTATAGGTAACAGAACTCTGGGTAAACCTGTCTTTTTCACCTGAACAAAGGTCCAGATGTGGGTGACAGTGGGCCCTGGTTCAGCATTCCATGATGGCACATAGGACTAGGTTCTTTCTGCTCTACCGTCTTTAGTACATGTGGCTTCTTGTCCTTGGGTTTATAGCCTCTTGGTCATAAAATGGTTGCCATAGCTCCAGACATCATGTCTGGATAGCAGGCAGGAGGAAGAGTTTGGGTGAAGACTGAGAATTGTACCAACTGAGTCTGTCTCTCTTATTCAGAGAAAGAAATCTTTCCTACGACACTCATGTGAGAGGGATTTGTTTCAGCTTCATTGGGTGGAATGTAGCAACTCCTGTACCAATCACTGGCCAAGGAGATGAGATTCCATGGCTGATTTAGGCCAAACAAAACTACTCTCCAAAGGTAGGTAACAGGGGATCCCAGCCACTGCTTGCTTTCATCTGGACAGATGAAGGTATTGATGAGTGATGAACAGTGTCAGACACACAGTCTAAGAACCAGAGCACGTTGCCCCTCTGTCCTCTGACAGCGTGATGTTCTCTACCCACTGTGCACTGAAGCTCCTGACTGGGATAGGCCTGAAGCCAGGTTCTGGGGCTGCAGAGGGGAGTGAGGTGTACCTCTACCTTCAATGGGGAGGCAGATGGACAAATGGGCCATTTTGTTCTGGGTGGTCCTTTGTATGGTGGGGATGGGCACATGGGGCTGTGGAGCTTGGGGCAGTCAGGGCAGACCTCCCTGAGGAAGGACATCCCTGTAGACACCTGGAGGTCCAGGGAGAGGTTGTCAGTGGAGGGGGAAGGGCTCTCTGGGCAGAGGGACCAGCTGGTGCAATGGGCCCAAAAAGAGCAAGTGACACACACACACACACACACAGACACACACACCCCAGCAGGATGGTGGGTGTGTCTGTTTGGCCCAGGCAGGTGGGGGCTATTGGGTGACCCTGACTGAGAAGATGGAGGAAGCAGTGGGCCTCTGTAAGAGAAGATCCTCCTCTCAGGAGCCCCTGTAGAAGGATTTGACCTTGGTGCTGAGTCCAGTGGGAGCCCTGTGGGGGGCAGGAAGCCCTGGAGAGATTTGGTGGGATATGCATTTTAGAAAAATTATAATTGTGCTGTGTGGAGGGTGTCAGGGGAAAGTGATGGAGAAAGAGATTGGGCTGCGGGACAGGTGGTGGGAGAGAGGGTGGGCCGGGAAGGAAGTGGTGGGGAAAGAGGGTGGGCTGTGGGGCAGGTAGTAGGGAGAGAGGGTGGGCTGGGGGGCAGGTGGTGGGGGAAGAGGGTGGGCTGGGAGCTGGGGGTCAGTTCTGGCCCTTGGAGGGCAGCTTTCTCAGGACATCACATTGTGCTGCTACCTGCACCGAGGACTCAGGCATTTGTCTGGGGGGCCCAGATGCCTGCAGGTCCAGGCTGAGGCAGAAAGCCCAGGTATCAAGGCCCCTGAAGGGATGTTCATGCAATGATTCCTTCATCCTCTGGGTCATATGCTGCAGGCACTGGGACACAGAACTAAAGAGGATACAATTATGACACGCTTTCCTGAGGTTCCCAGAGATGCAGGCAGAGGGTGGTGAGCAGGGGGAGAGGTGGAGCGAGAGAAGGGCTCACCCTGGGATAGGTGGGAACTTGGCCTGGCCCCGCAACAGGAAAAGACCAGGTCCCTCTTCCCACCAGGTTCTGTGCTGCACGAAGCTCCAGGTCCCTCTCATCCCCCAGGCCATGCCACAGAATATGAGGTCTGGGCACGTGGGTGAGTCCTTACAGTGCAGCCCTGCAGGCCTGGGTGACAGCCAGTGGACCCGAAGTTTTGTTGTAGGAAAGTTAATTAACAAGTTACACTGTGGGGTGTGTTGGCACTGTCTCCCCCACCCCCAACTGATCAGGCTTACCTTGGGAACACACAAGGTCATGTCGCAGACAGGCCCGAGTCCATCTCATGGACTCAATCAGGCAGAGAGTCATCACCCCCACTGGTGACAATGACAGAGGAAAGGGGATGGGATAAAGAGCAAGGCTTGGGAGGGACACAGATGGGGCTTTAAATCCTGGCTTGACCACTTATTGTGTGACAAGGTGGACTCGTAGTTTCATATCCCTGAACCTCAGTTTCCCTATCTGACATACGTGAGTATAATTCAGCTTATCTCCTGGGCTTGACCTGAGGATTATACCAGACCATTTGCTATGGGCCCATTTGTGCTGTCTGGCTTTGGACCATCCCCTTACCCTTGCTGGGAACACCCAAACACTTGTCCATGTGGTGAACTCGTATTTATCCCTCAAAACCCAATGCAGCTGTCGTGTCCTTTAATGGTATTTACTGCTTGTGCCCGTGGCACCCATTCTCCTTCCTCTGATAACAGAATCTTGGCTTTTCCTGTGGAAACTCAGTCCTTGTGGTCCCGGAGGGGCCATTCAGCATCCTCAGGCTCTCTTTAAATACTTTATATTTAATGTGAGTCAGCACATTTAATTATCATAAAAAATGATGGTGAACATCAATATTTATTACCATGGAAAGAGGTGCAGCAAGATCTCATTTGGATAAGCCACAGTGATAGATATTTATGAGGAAGGCTGACATATCAGTCAGGGCTCTGGCGGGAAGCGCATTCACCCTGGGGGCTTCAAACACAGAGGCTTTGATGCATGGGCTGCTTGTAGAGGTGATGGTGAGTTAAGGGAGCAGACAGGGAGGTGAGGAACGCCAGGGCAGGGGCACCAGGCATCCATGAGCACCCACAGCCAACAGGAGGGGGACGATGAGCAGTGCCCCCAGAGCCACATGGGAGCAGGTGGTCGTGGAGGATCTGCCCCAGCAGCGGGGTCTCAGGGAGGGCGCAGGCGGTAGTTTGAGGCCGGGACAGAGCAGGGAAGACAGACCCTGACATCCCTCTCCTCCCACCATCTGGACTTCCAGGGGGCCTCCCGCTGGTCCAAGAACAAGAAAGCCAGTCTGCTGGGAACCCCCACTACAGTCCATCCAGTGGCCTCCTCCCCTAGCCAAGCAGGACAGCACAGGTGGGAATGAAGCCGGGGTGGGAAGTGGTGAAGGCGAGGGCCAGGCAGAGTGACTTCCTGACATGTTAATAGTGTTACTTGGGCTGCATTTTAGGGATTTTAGATTCCTTGTCTTTTGGTATTATTTTTTTGCAGCAAGAATGAGTCACTTGAAAACAATGAAGTTTTTTTATTTTAAGTGATCAGAGGAGGAAGCCGTGGAGCCCTCCAGAATCCGCGTAATGCCTCTATGTTCGGGGCCAGAATGTGGGTGAGGAACCGGTGAACTTGACCTCATTACCCCCACTGGGAAACAGAGTCTCAAAGGCTCATGGAGGCTCGGCAGGTGCATCGGGCTGTGGTGACAGGTGGGCCAGGAGCCCTGTGTGGCCTTGACCAGGGCCCGCCCCACTGGGCCTCGGTTTCTTTGTGAACAGACTAAAGACTCGGAACCTGTTTCTCATGAGGACGAGAGAACAGACATGGGGCTCCGGAAAGTGCTCGTGGCACTTCCAGGATGATTCACACCCAAAGGTGAAGACCCAGAATCAGTGCTCTCCGGGATGGGTCAAGAAACTGAGAGCAGGGGAGATTGTGGGGGTCTGAGTGGGGCGGGGGCCCCCGGGGGCAGTGAGGCGGAGCCCAGCCACTGCAGGAGATGCAGAGACCTGGCCTGTGTCTGGGGCAGAGGTTCCCCTGGCATTACTTGGATGTGTGACCCTGGGCAAGCCTCTTGGCCTCTATGAGCCTCAGTTTCCCCAGCTGTAAAACAAAGAAGTTGAACAGATAACCCTTGTGGTCCTGTCCAGCTCTGTGTCCATTTCGATGGGGGAATCCCATAACAGGTAAAACTCGGCAAACTTCACTATATCCAGAAGTAACCCCCCATAAGGATAGCAAATCCTGACTCCAGGCACACCGTGGGATGAGCTTTCATAGAGAAATGTCCAGCAAGTAGCAGGGAGGTCGGGATGCCATCGGGGGTCCTACTTGACCTGGACTCAAGAGTCAAGGCCTGGTCCGAAGCAGATGGCTGAGCAGGGACACAGCCACCCCCGGGACCAATAACTCGGAGAATCCCAGACCTGGAAGCTCATCTTTGGAGGTGAGCACACCATGTAAGATCAGGGTATCAGTTCAGTCAGGAACCAGAGGCTCAGAATCAGGCAGCTCACATCCAAGGTACCCCTGGGAGTTGGGAGCAGCTCCAGGACCAGGAGCTGAGTGCCCAGGTGGCTCCCAAGGTTCCAAATCTTCCCCCTTGATGGAGAGTGGTCCTTGCTGTGGTCTGCAGCCTCTGCTGGGCCCAGGGGAGGAAGAGCAGCCAACCTCACATCACTGGGGACCTGGGATTCCCAGCAGCTGAGCAGCCTGGGGAGACAGGCGTCCCCTCCATGGACATACCTGGGCCACTGGGATGGGGTTTGGAGATGAACACACCACATTCAAGTCAAGTCCCAGTGTCTCCTGTCACTAGGAAGTGTGCCCCAGGCCCCCCAAGTCATCTTGTTGACCCCCAGGTTCCTGTTCGCCAAATTCGTTCAGGACACCTGCCTCCCCCACTGCCCCAAGGACCAAACGAGAAGACATCTGTCCTCCATCCAGAACTGTTGTTCCCTGATCCGGTGCTGATGATCCTTGTCTCTCTCCCTGAGTCCTCCAGACAAGGCAGGTGCTGTGATTGCCCCCTTTGTTGACAGGGAAGCTGAGGCTCTGCTGGGTGAGTGGCACCCCTTCAAGTCCACGGCTATGGGTGGGAAGGCCACGACATCCACAGCCAAGTCTCCTGCAGGGCCATCTGACCCCCACCCCACTGCCCTCAGCCCCAGCCTACTGCAGAGACAAAATGCCCATCGTGAAGGCACTCACTGGGGTCAGCATTCAATATTAAATGAGATGCGGCAGCGGTAACCACATCTCACACATCCCACAGTGGGCGAATGTGGCCTGGACTCCAGCCAGCAGTCCAAGCTCTGCCCACGCATCAGAGTTGGCGAACACCATGACTTTGCTCCAGGCCCAGGAGACTAGGGGCCAGAGCAGCTGAGAATGAGGGGTATAGGCAACTGGGGCAAGGGGACCATCCATGCTATCCTGATGGGTTGGAAAGAAACATAACCAGGGGCCCTGTCTCTAAGGCCAGAAAGCTGAAAGGGAAAAAAACTATGTTTCCATATTAAGACCCTTAGATCATGGAGCGTCCTGGCTGGAAAAGCCTTTGGGAATCATGTGGC
The DNA here is from genome assembly GCA_004024625.1 of Mellivora capensis. Lineage (NCBI taxonomy): Eukaryota > Metazoa > Chordata > Mammalia > Carnivora > Mustelidae > Mellivora > Mellivora capensis. The sequence continues at coordinate 5,615 of PISX010010152.1, forward strand.
ATAGCATCTTAATTTTAAAGGTGAGACATGGACGCTCTAGGGAGCGACTGCCCAAGGGACTGGGGGAGCCAGTGTTCTCTAAGAGGGAGGAGAATTGGGCTTCCTGACTCCTCCCTGGTTCTTTCTCCACGACAGCCTAATGGGCCTTTCTGCAGGTTTGTGAGTATGGAGTAGTCTTGACAAAATACTGCCGAGATGCTTCAGGCTGGGCAAGGTGTATTCTCCGTGATCTGGGGTTTACCTTGGTGCTATTAGAGTGAAATCTACCAGGTCCTCATTTTCTGCTTCTGGTCACGCTGCTTCCCCGAGAAGCTTCTCTGAGAAAGCAGGTTCTGTCCACGGTGCTGAACTGGGATCTGTCTATTAAAAACAAACCAACGACAACAAAAAAGAGTGATGGCCTCCTGCCCATCTCCATCCTTCCCTTGAAGTACCTACCCCCTCCACCCCCACTACCTGTTGCAGCCCAAAATGTTGCTGTTTGGAGCCTTTGGCTCCTGCACTGGGACCTATCTCTGAGTGGCTCAGGCCACTGTCACCCTCACCAAAATCATCAGCGAGGGTTCCCAGGGCAACTGTGAAATCCTTGTTGCCATGGCAGCCTTTGCCACTCCCAGTCAGTTTCACTCTAGCATGGACTCAGTTCCTGAACCTTGAAGAACCAAGAGCGGGGGCTTTAATAGAATGTTCCCTGGGAAGGTCAGACATCAGAATTAATGCCTTGAGGGGTCTGATAATGAGAGAAGGGAAGCACATATACTGAGTTATGTGCCAGGCGATACTGCAGATGGTGTTCGTATGTTATTATATACGATGAGGCCCATTTCACAAATGCAGGAACAGATTCAGAGAAGCTGGGTCACTTGCCTGAGGCCACACAGCCCATACGTGAAGACAGCACACCAACTTATCCCCAGCTTCCCTTCCCTGAAAACCTAGTCTCCGATTTGGTTGTAGAAGACACACACTCTGCTCCTTGGGGCTCAGGGCCCCTGTCCTTCCTACCTCCATGTAACTAGGTCACTGAGTGAGCAGTAGGATCCCCAAGAGCCACAAAGAAGAGCCCAACCTGACTTGCCCATATTCTTCCCTGGAATTTTGGGACTGCTGAATTGGGAAGATTCCTCTAGAAACTAAATCCTGCTCCAAGTCCAGCATCATCAAAACAGTCAAAGGAAACTGATGACAGGGATGACAGGTGCCTATCCATGTCCACCCTATTAGGTCTGGGGCTTGGTGCTGATTTGGCTATCTGTTCGGTGTCTGGCAGGTGACCTATCCTCTCTCATTCTTCTTGAAATAAGGCTATGGAAGATGAACTGCAGCACCAGCAAAGCTCAGCCCCTAACTAGCTTTCTGAAACCTTTCTCTTCCTCTCTCTCTCACCCGTTCGCCTGATCATTTCAGAACCTGCCATATGTGTGGATAGAGACCCAAGCTCTGGACAGAGGTTCTGGTCCTAGCTGGGGCCATAGCACTGTCCTAGGATTTGGGAGATGGATGTGAAAAGGTAAGGCCCCTCTTTGTCCTTTGTAGGCTTAGGAGCTAAGGGCGGCCCTGTTCTTCCAGGTGGGCTGAGGGACAGGGAACCCTTATTAGGGGGAGGAAGCAAGCAAGCAAGAAAAAAAAAAAAGCTTCTCAGACGAAAACAGGGACACAGACCAGGGGAGCATTTTCTGGATTTGCCTCTATGCCAGCCTATTCCAGGCTTTCATCTCGGGCCCTGGATACCCAGCACCTCTTCAACTCATCCACATTTTTGTTTATGTCTGCCAGAGTGGGTTGCTGTCCCCCAAACCAGAAAGGCTGAATATAATAAGTATAAATGTTCTGTAGTAAGAACTAAAGACCCTTGTCTGAAGCAGGACAAGTACTGCCTGCTTCCCACCCACAACCACAACAATGCTGTAATGTGTCTTCCCTGTGGCCCCTCCTGCTTCCTGTCTGACTTCTCAAGAGAATATTCTCCCACCTCTGAAAACTTCCTGCTTAACCTCTGATCGTACTCAGAGGCTACTTCCTTGGTGCAGTCCTCCAGGATTGCCCTGGCAGAGCTCAGCCCATCTCCTGCCCATGAGCTGCCTACATGCCAGATGTCATTCAGATCCTCTGGGCCTCTGCCTCAGGGTCCCCAGGAGGGCTACGCTCCAGAGTTCTGGGCCCAGACCTCACCTCTTCTGGATCCCTCTCTCCCTCCCTTCCTCATCTGGGAGACCAGGGAGCTGCCTCCCCCTGCCCACTCACATAGGGGCCCGCTCTGTATAGTTTCACCTCCTGTCCTCCATGCCAAGGCAAGATTCTGAACCGAGGCCAAGGCAGATAATTTTGCCAGGTCCAGCTGTGTGTTTTCCAACTTTTACTCCTTCTAACCTGACTCCTGTTGTACTGATGTGGGAAACAAAGGCAGAAGAAAAATTATTAAATTTCCTTACTATGTACCGCCCACTGACAAGTCCTTGAAACAGGCAGAGTGACATTCCTCTAGGGACTCAGCTGTCTTGATGTTAATACTTTGCTGAGGGCAAGAGGCAATCTGACCCTCCACCCCCAGGATCCCATAAGTCTACTTTAACATAAAAATTCCTTTGGAAACTTCCTTTATCTCTACCCCCCAAGATACATGTTGGCAATCATGCCCTAAACATATGACCCAATGATATACACCTAAAGAGTCTCATCAAGGAGTTTTTACTAAACAGTAGTAAATGACCCTTCCCTAACAATAGCTAGCCCCCTCAGGGTCCTGGAAACCTTGTTTTCAAAATACCTGGGAAACTTATGTTATCCCTAACCCCCTCCTGACTTGAAAGTATATCATGGGACACTCCTTATGACCCTACTGCAGCTCTTCTGACCCATGGGTCCTATCCCTGTGCTCTAATAAAACCACCTTTTTGCACCAAAGATGTCTCAAGAATTCTTTCTTGGCCATTGGCTCCAGACCCTAATGTCTTTCCTACATCAGCTACAGCTGCTCTGAACTAGCTGGGCTCTGAAGGCATGAGTGGGTGATTGAGTGTCCGAGAGTGGATCTTCCCAGCATTTTTATCCCCCTAAGGCCACTTAATCCCCACCCCATCTCCCCTCCCCACACACTTACAGTCTCCTGCCAGTCTAGACAGGAACTTGGCCCTGCCCATCCCCCTCCCGGACTGCTCCGGAAGTTCCTGGAACAAGTCCTGCCCCTCAGATCAGACCTTCTTCCTGGAATGGGCTTCTCTTTTCCTGCCCCTCCCCCACTCACTTTCAATGGTGCAGAGCACAGAACTTTTTTTTCTTCTTCCCTCAAAGATTGTATTTATTTGAGAGAGAGAGAGAGAGTGAGAGTGAGTAAGAGAGCACAAGCCAGGGAGGGGGGCAGGGGCAGAGGGAGAAGCTGAGCAGGGAGCCCAATGTGGTGCTCATTCACAGGACCCTGAGACCATGACCTAAGCCAAAGGCAGATGCTTAACTAACTGAGCCATCCAGGTGCCCAATCACAGAGCTTTCACAACACAAATCCCTGGCATGAGAACCCAGTTTCCACAGGTCCCACAGTCCCTACTACCTTTGGATAAGCCACTGGACTTTGGGACAGCCCACATGGTCCCACGTGACCTGGTCCTTGCAGGTTTCCAGGCTCTTTCCGGGTGTGCTGACAGCCTATTCCTGGTATGCCCCAAGCTCCTTCCTGCCTTGGGGCCTTTGCACAGGCAGTTCCTGTCACCAGGAAAGCTCTTTCTTTTCCATTTTGCCTAACTGGCTCCTTCTGCACAGTCTGGTCTCAATTCCAATGTTTCCTCAGGGAAGTCTTTCCTGACAAATCAGATCCTCTTGTTCTCTCTTGAGTATTGTCTCATTCTTTCCCTTATTCGAGCACATCCAGTTTCCATTAATGTATTCATCTGCTTGATTGTCTAGTTTTCTCTGCCTCCTCCCTAGAATATGAGCTCAGTGAGGGCAGGAAGCATCCTGTGCACGGTGCCTCGTACACACTAAAACCGAAGCAAAGGGAATGCATGAGTGAGGGAATGAAGAAAACAAAGCTGAAGGTTCTCAGGGCCGCTGAGTGAGAGAGACAATGGGAGGTAGCATTCCTGGGAGTTCATGACAGGTGCTTTTTCTCCCACATGCCCATGTCCCCTCTAGTGAGTGGGAAAGTCGGCAAGGATGCTGGCATCATGGGGACACATTCAGGAACCCACATCCCATTTCAGGCCTATACTTAATTCCACTTGGTTCCACTCATCACTTCTCCCAGGAAGATCATAACGTTTTGACATCATCAGGGGCCTGAAGATGCCGGGGTATCAAGGTGCCACTGAGTGTCAGGCAAGAGCCCTTCCCCTGCATGTCTCTAAAGTGGGCCACCCGACAGGAAGCCCTTTTGTCCTCTGTGTGTTGGGGGGGATGTGCCCGCAGATGGGGGAGGTGGGGACACCCCCGGGAGGTCCTAGGTCTTTGGGAACCTGGAGGCACCGCCAATGCCAGCCCACCTGTCTCTTAATAGGAGCTCATGGCGTTGCTCAACACGTGATTGGTTGAACAGATGAATTAATCTGATTGGTCCAGCTCATGGGCAGCAGTTACTGATTGGTTCCTGCTGTGGTGTGCTTGCGTCATGAATACCTGTCTCCCCCAGTGGAATATTTTAAGGCATCTACCTTTGTATTGCTTCTTCGTCTTGCCTGGAGCCCTCCAAGCAGCCTAGCACAGACCATAGCCCTTGAGAGTGCCAGAGTCTAACGGCACTGTGATGGGGTTGGGTCACCGGCTCAAGTCCCTCTGGAATTGTTTTCTCTTCCCACCATTAGGCAGAGAGCCAGAGAAACTCACTGGAAAGTTCTGCTTTTTCCACAAGGACTGTTCCCTGAGCTCTTTGAACTGAGCCACCAGATCGGGGGACCCCATTCTCAGAGGCATAGAGAAACTGGCCCTTGGTGGGTCCTCGTCTTCCTAACCCCAGATTCACCAGCACCACCAGAAACCTCACACATGCACGTGGGTGCCTCCACGTGCCTCCCCCAGGCTCTGCAGGCAGCCACCCCTTGGCATCCCTCAGGTCTGGTGCTCACCCCACACCACAGTCCATCCTCAAGAGAACAGACCCATGAAAGAGGCTCATGTGGCTCAGAAAGTGGGGTCTAGGCCATTTGGGCAGGGACTTCTGAGGTCCTAGGTATGGAAACTGTGAGCAAAAATAGGAGAGGGACCCAGGTTTCAGGCAGCTACGCAGATTACAGCTACAGTGGGTCAGAATGGAGTCCTTTAAAGGGCAGGGCTGAGGCCAGGGGTCTGGCTTTCCCAGGTTTGAGGAAGGTATGACATCTAGCCCATCCAGCCCCCTACTCCACTTGCTGGGCCATCTGCCTCGTTCTGTCATGGGAAGGACCCAAGAGGCTGGAGCAAGCCCTTAGGAAAGTAAGACTGACAGCCTCAATGCCAAGTCCACATGCAAAGGTCAAGAGATAGGACCATAGCTGGACCATGGAGCCTCAAAGATAGATTTGGCAAGAAAAGGGGTCTGGGCTCAGGGAGGAGTGTTCAAAACAGAACCTCACCCCTGCCTCCTCCTGAGTCCACCTAAACAGGGTTGAGGGTACATGTAGAGCCTTTCTGGGCTTTCGGACAGGGCTGAGGGAGGATTGGCAAATCCAGCCAAACCTGCCTAACCATCTGAGCATCACAGCATGCAATGGAATCCATGGGTACCATCTAGGAGAAGGTACTTAAAGACAGATCTACAGCAAAACAATTTAACCTGTACTGTGAAATTGCCCGAGTTTGCACACTCACATTTGGTGGTATTTCATCTTGCAAATGAGTACAATTTTAAGAGCCACGACTTCTAGGCGTTCATGAATTTTATAGATTCATCTCCTTTCCAGGTTCTTCCCAAGACGGAAGAGTGAAAAAGAGATTTTGTCATTTAAAGAAAAGGAAGAAGAAAAGGGAAGGAGTTGTATGGTGGAACTGCTTTCTACATAATGTGTCTTAAAGGCTTGGCTTCATTTTCCCAAATTGTCAGCAACAGGCCCCTTACTGGTGAGGAGGGAGTGGGGGAAAGTGTGTGCAGCCTGAATTGTTCAGAGGAACAAAGCAGGACCCTGACAGGTCTGTGCTCCCATCATAAAGTGGAAAAGAAAATTGTTTTCTATGATTCTCAGGGTGAATCATCAGCTTTTATGAGTACAGAGAATCCATTTCTGCAGACTGAGTTCAGGCTAGACCTGCCCTTGTCAACGCTGGACAGAGGAACGCAAGATGGTAGGGGATCAAGCCTTGGGCCCCCATGAGGGATTCTGGAAGGGGAGGCCACTCAGCGTGAATGATAGTTGTGGGAATCACAGCCCTCCTGTGGATCCAGAACTTCATGGTCTAAAAGTTCCCTTTAGAACCAACCCCCACCCCGAGTCCTGGGTGAAACCTGCCACCTTTGGTGAAGAACACTGTGCCAGGCACTGTACAAGGATTGTGTCACTGAATCCTCAGTATGACTTGGAGGGAGGTGCTGTTATGATTCCCATTTTGCAGATTAGGAAACTGAGGCTTGGGGAAGGAGACAGGCTTGCTTAGAGTCCCAGAGTCAGGAGACAGTGGAGCAGTACACAAGTTGCAGAAGCATGACTGTGGGGCGCCGGTTAAATGAGGTAGCCAGTGTGGGTGTATGGGGTGACGTTAAGCTCCATAAATAGGAATGATTATGCTTTTTAGCTGCTCTAGTTTACATGACTTCCAGGAACATCCAGCTCCCACCAGTGACGCTCACTCCAGAGTTTCCACTGATGCTAGAATCCAATCAGAGTGGGATGTAGATCTCTCCTTTTTCTCAGTGCAAGGGGAACAAGATGAGGAGTTGAAATAACCGTCCAGGTGCAGCCAATGCAGAACCCACAGCTGAACGGAATTAAGGTTGTTCAGTGTCTGATGAGCTGCAATTTACCTCATTGTAACCTGTGTCCTGCAGTAAATTGAAGGTGTAAACTCTGTCCTGCTTCCTCCCCACTCCTCCCCTCCTCCCACTCAACCAGGACTGGGAGCCTGGTGGTCTGTGCCCCCACATTTCCTGCTCACATTTCCTGTCCATGGAGAAAGGATGGGGACAGAGTTCATTAGAAGGGCCAGGACACTAAATCTGCCCTCTGGGCTGGTAATGAGAGGCAACTGGAGTGGCTGCCTTGGTTTCCCTAAGGTGGTCCTAGGGAGGTCAAAGAAAGAACACTTCAGAGAGATCTTGAGTGGAATATGCTTTAGGCCTGTTGAACAACCACCTATCCTCAGAGATGGCCTCCAACCATCACCTTCAAATCATTCGTTCTTGGGTTGGGTTCTCAATGCACTTAGGAAACAATGGGGCCGAAATCCCTCCCCAAGCTCCTCTCTCAAGTCATCCAGGGATGCCACCAGAGCAAGCCTCCATGAACCAGGTTTTTGGCTGTCCACCATGAAGTCCAAGCCCAAGACAACTTGGAGAGGAGCCCAGGCTTTGGAGCAGGGCATCCTTGAAATCAATCACTGGGGAGAGCTTTGAGCAGGGCACATCTTGGGGTAAAGCCAGGGCTCACTCTTGTAATAGAGAACATATTGCTTTATCTTAGATAATGCATCTATGTAAGATAGTGGGGGTGATGTGGGGATTATAGGGTGTGCTAAGCTCTAGCAGTCCCTCCTTGATGGAATCAGGGTTGGAGTCCTACCTCCACCTTGACCTAGCTGTGAACCTCTGATGTGTTCCTTCACCTCTTTGGTCCTTAGTTTCATTGTCTGTAAAATGGGAGTAATGTTGTAGGTTTGCTCGGGGGATGAAATGTGATTAACATTTGCAGTAGTTCAGCAGAGGGCTGGGGTCCATGGTCCATGGCGGGGTCCATGGTCACTAAGGCAGCTATGCCTTGAGCCTATCCAGAGTCCTTGGGACAGGTGATTGGGAAAGTTTACCTGAAAAAGGTCCAACAGCAACCCTGCAAATATATGCATCTCACAGGAAACACCTGCCTTACTGGAAAATTACTGAAGGTGCCAATCTCTATAAAAACCCAATCCTAACATCCCCAGGGTGATGACAGTATAACCACACCTGTCCAAGATTACCTGATGCAGGCAGAGAGTGGGACTTACTGAGGGAAAGCACACGCTGCAGAGTAGGCTTTATTTAATGGGTTCTAACTGCCTTGCTGAAGTATACTTGACTTACAATAAACCAGTCATATTTAGAGTGTACAAATTGATAAATTTTAAAAAAATATTTTTATTGAGGTATAATTGACTTCCAATAAACCACACATATAAAAAGCATGCAATTGGATACGTTTTGACAAATTTATATACCTATAAAATAATCACCACAATTAAGATCATGAATTTAACCATCACCCTCCAATCAGGTTCCTTTTATCTCTTGGTAATCCCTCCCTCATGCCAACCTCCGCACTAACCGTCCCCAGGCAACCACTCATCTGCTTGTTGTTACTATAGATTACATAGAATTATATGTAAATGGAATCATTCAGAATGTCCTCTTTTTGGTCTGGCTTCTTTCAGTTCTGCATAATTATTATGTGATATATTCATATTGTAGTGTGCATCAATAATTCATCCAGTTTTTAAAGTTCCAGCTCATTTTAAAAAATAAACTTTTCATTTTAAAATAGTTTTAGATTTACAGAAAATTTGTGAAAATAGTACAGAGAATTCCCACATACTTCATACTCAGTAGTCTCTATTTTTTTTAAACCAATGTTTCAGTCTTCAGATTAACCCCATTTGGTCATAAAGTATTACCAGTATTATCCTTTTTATATTATCATTGAGTTATAATTGCTAAAATTTTTTTAGAATTTTTGGATCTATGTTCATATGGGATATTAGTCTGTGATTTTCTTTCCAATGTCTGATTTTGATATCCAGACAATGTATCTTTATCATTTACCTCTATCATTTGTTTCCTCCTGTGTGTTTTGAGTTTAATTTGCTGGTTTTTCTCTAGTTTTGTACTGAAATGTTGTATACTAAATTATATGCCTCCCCCCCAGTCCATATGTTTTTGCTCTAACTCCCAAAGTGAGTAGTATTTGGAGATACAGTCTTTAAGAAGATAATTAAGATTGGGAATGAAGTCATAAGTATGAGGTCATTCTCCAATAGAACTGGTGTTCTTATTTTTTTTTTTTTTGACAGAGAGAGAGTATGAGTGGGGGTGGGAGGAGGGACAGAATCATAAGCAGGCTCCATGCCCAGTGGAGAGCCCGACACAGGTCTTGATGTGGGTCTCAATCTCATGACCCTGAGATCATGACCTGAGCTGAAATCAAGAGTTGGGTGCTTAACCAACTGAGCCATTTAGGTGTCCCAGAACTGGTGTCCTTATAAGGAGAGGAAGAGATACTGAGTGTGTGTGTGCACAGAGGAAGGGCCACATAAGGACACAGCAAGAAGGTGGCCATTTACAAGTCAGGAATAAAAGTTTCTCATGAGAAACTAAGTCTGCCAACATCCTGATCTTGGATTTTTCAGCCTCCAGCACTGTAAGAAAATAAATTTCTATTGTTTATACCACCCAGTCTGTGGTATTTTGTTATGATGGCCTGAGCAGATGAATGCATGCATTTAGTACTATAAATTTCTCTCTAAATACAGCTATGTCCTCCAAATTTTGACTTGCCTTATTTTTATTTTCTCTTTATTCAAAATTTTTTTCTATTTCCCTTAAGATTTCCTTTCTGATCTCTATATTTTTAAGTTTCCAAATATTTGGTCATTTCCCAATTATATTTCCATGGTTGATTTCTAGTTTAATTCTATTCTCATTTGAGAATATAATTTATATTATTTCTATTCTTTTAAGTGTGTTTTATGGTCAAGAATATGATTTATACTGATGAAGGTTTCCTGTGTACTTGAGAATATATTCTGCTGTTGCTGGGTGGAGGGGTCTATATAGGTCAGCAAGGTCAATTTAGTTGATAATGTTCTTCAGGTTATCCATATCCTTACAGATTTTCTGGGTTTGTTTTTTTTTCAATCTATCAATTACAGAGGTGTATTAACATTTCCAATTATAACTCTGGACTTGTCTATTTCACCTTTCAGTTCTATCTGATTTTTCCTTAAATATTTTAAGGTTCTTTCGTTAGGTGTATATACTTAGGATTGCTAGGTCTTCTTGGAGAATTGTCCCACATATCATTATGTAATGTTCCTCTTTATATCTGATGATATTTCTTGTTCTGAAGTCTATTTTTTTCTGATATTAATATAGCCACTCCAGCTTTCTTTTAGTTAATGTTTGCAAGATATTTCTTTCTACATCCTCTTACTGTTGAGCACCTGATGCTTTTATGTTTAGAGAGAGTTTATTGTGGACAACATATGGTTCCGTCTTGCTTTTTTAATTCAACCTAAAACTACATTTTAACTTGTGGGCTTAGTTTCTTCACATTTATGGTGATGATTGATGTGGTTGGTTTGAAATCTATCGTCTTATTAGATACTTCCTAACTTGTTCCATTTGTTATTTCTTTTTTCCTCTCCTGCCTTCTCTTAAGTGACATTTTTGATGATTCCATTTTATTTATTCCATTACCATCTTTCAAAAAATTTTTAGTGGTTACCATAGTGTTTATAACATTCATTTCAATTAATCTGAGAATATCTTAAAATAACATACCACTTCCTGAATAATATAATGACTTGAAAAAATATATTCCCAAATCCGACCTCTTACTCTTTGTACTATTTTTGCCATATTTTTCAATGTCACATATGCTACAACCACATGGTACAGGGTTACTATTTTTATTTACACATTTATGTTTTAGAACAATTGAAATAACAAAGAAAATTAATTATGTCTTCATTTACTTCATTTATGATACTCTTCATTTGTGTAGTTCTGAGATTATACTGATAAATTCCTTTAACCTGAAGAACTTACCTAAATACTTCTTAATCAGAGTAGGTCTACTAGCAATAAAGTTCTTAAGTTTTTGTTTGTCTTAGAAAATATTTATTTCAAAAGATATTTTCACTGAGTATAGAATTTGGGGTTGACACCTTTCGATATGTTATTTTCCCCTGTATCCTTTAAGTTACTATTCCATTGTCTTCTTGTCTGCATGTTTTCTGATAAGAAGTCTGCTGTCATTCTCATCTTGTTTCCTCTGTATATGCATCTTATTTCTTTGGCTCTCTTTAGGAGTTTCTCTGTGTTTTTGATTTTCAGCTATCTGAGTTTGAATATATTTGCCTATATTTTTTGTAATTATATATAAATATATTTTAATATATATATTTATACATAAATGTATATTTATATTTTTATATGTATTTATATATATATATATTTTTTTAATTTTTGGACTTGATCCTGTTCGTTGGTGTCTGAGCTTCTTGAACCTCTAGTTTGGTGTATGTCATCACTTTGGAAAATTCTTGGATATTATTTCTTCAAATACTTCTTTTGTTCATTTTCCTCTGTTGTCCTACTGGGATTGCAATTACTTGTATATTATACTATTTGATATTGCCCCACAGTTCTTGGATGCTCTGTTCTGTTTTTTTTTCTCCCTCCCATCCGTCCTTCCTTCCTTCCTTCCTTCCTTTTTTTGGTTTCAGTTGGATAATTCATTGATTTATCTATAAGTTCACTGATTCTTTTCTCAGCTATTTCAAGTCTACTGATGAGCCCGTGGGAGGTAACTTTGTTACTGTGTTTTTGCTTTTTAGCATTCCCACTTGATACTTTTTTAGAGTTTCCTTCTCTGCTGAAACTAATCATTTGATCTTGCATATTGTCAGCCTTTTCATTAGAACCTTTAATATATTAATTCCAGTAATTTAAAATTCCTTGTCTGATAGTTCCAACATCAGTGTCATAGCTAAGTTTGGCATTGATGATTGCTTTGTGTCTTTTTTTTTGTAGTTTTTTCCTTGCCTTTTCATCTGCCTCATAATTTTTAATTGAAAGCTGGACGTCCAATCTTTTTTCGGATAATAAATTCTGAGGTAAATGTTTTTTCATGCTTGGAGATGTGCACACCTTTTCTTCTGCTAGACTTTTGTGTGGGAGTAGGTGTTAATCTAGTCAGGAGTAGGGTTTAGTTTGAGGTCTGTGGTTGCTATGGTTATTCTTAGTATACCACAACCTTCAGTTCATCTAGTGACACCTTGTACTTAGGGTTTGGACTGGTTTTTCAGAGGTTAGTTTCCAATGTCCTCTCCCCATGTCCCTGACTTTGGGTCTTTCCTTTGTGCTGCACTATATCTATCTTTTAAAGCTCTCCCAGACGTATACCATTGTTATTTTTACTGAGTGCTTCTTAGCCAGTGTGGGAGGAGTGTGAGAGGGTATATTTCTGATGATGTGATTAATTTTCAGTCTTAGGCAAGTACTATGTCCCTGTGTCTCCAGGTGTGGACTTCACAAGCGTTTCTGCCTCCAGCTGTAACCCTAGGCCTATCTTAAGCATTTCTGCTCTTCCCCATCCCTGGTACTTATTTTTATCCTGTTTCCTTCCTCCAATTACAATGCATTTCCACCAGTGCCCTAAGGCAACAGTTTTTGTTTCTCTTTGCTCTGCAGAGTAAGGTTTAAGGTCCTTAGAGAAAATTGGTCTGGGTGGATTTTTGCAGTAGGAAGAATCCCTTCCCTAGCCTGCACTCAAGGATGCATTCTCAGGAGGAATCTCCTTGATTTTTCCTATGAGTGCCTGGGATTTGCTAAAACCAAACCAAACAAGAAAGTCTAAAGCTTTTTTTTTTTTTAAACTTTGTCTGTTTATTCCTACAGGCTAATATTCTTGTATCTACCCCAGATAATGCTTTCAGATTTCACTGGCACCATGGGCTATCCTGGGTCTGTCTGCCTGCTGGCCCAGACTGCAGATCTGGGCTTGCCAGTCTCTATCACTCCTGCTAACAATTCTCTTTCTTGCTACATAAACACATTCCATTTGTTCTCTTTCTCTAGAGAACTCTGACTAATGCATGTTTTGGTATTGAGTGTGGTTCTAGAGGAACAGAATCTTAAGGAAAAATTATTTTCTAGTCAATTTTGGGGTTTCTGGAATTGGCTCTCCAATCTGATTGAAGACACTAATGACTCCATATCTAGTCATTGGTAGAGAGAGCACTGATAGTCCATGGTGTGATCTGGCAAGAGAAATATGCAAAACATCACCATTGGATAATCCTAATCGAGCACTTAAAGAAGGCAAGGATCTGAGTGATCACGTATGAGATACATTTGAACAGTCTTGTTAAACTAACAAATATAATGAGATTGGATGGTTATACCTAATGTCACTGGACAAAGTGGGAAAAGAAAAGAATGAGCTCAGGGATTCTAATTCCCAGCACAAGTGCCTTATAAATGACATGAAATCTTCTAGTCTGCCCTAAGAGACTGTTACCTCCTATAGCCACAGGGCTGAGACGGCTGAGAAATAAACCCAGAATCTCTTCCTTCAAGGGGTTGGCCTACAATGCAGATTGAATGAATTCCCAGCCTCCCAAGGTGGGAGGGAGGGGCTGCCTGCCCTGCTCACACTCTTTGTGCAGCCCCAACCCCTTAGAGAAGAAGAGGGCATGAAGGCTCCCCCAGGGCCTACATGTAGTCTGGGAGTCCTGTGGGGTGTTATGCTCCCACTGGGGGACACTGGAGCCTAGAAGCCCTTGGCTAGATCTGAGTGGGGTGCAGAATGGGAGCTTGACAGGTCTCAGGGTGCCTTTCCTTCTCTTACCTTCGACTTCAGATCTGGTCCAGAAGTTTCTCTTCACTCAGCCTCTAAGTAAGGGCCCACAGGGCTTCCCTGTGGCCTCCTCCACTACTGCCCACCCATTGCTGGAGAGGGTGGCTCGGCTCAGGACTGGCTCAGGTGCCTAGGGCTGAACAGCCCTGTGGACACTCCACAGTGAATTCCCACTCCACAAGTTGGTCCCATGATGGTACCTGGGGCCAGATACAGACCCTGTCCACCCCCTGGGGGATGGGCGGGTCTCTGCAGGGGACAGCAGGTCCCCAGCCAGGCCAACTACCAGAGGCCTGAGGGCTGGGACCTGCCACCTGGACCTCAGGACCCATGGTCATGTCGTCACCTGTGCAGTCACCACACTGTCCCCCTAGCTGCCCCCCTGGGTGAGTACTAATAAATTACCCTCCCTGAGCACTCACCCTGTGTGTGCTGAATTCTCGGCCCATTGCACTCAAGTCTGACAACTAATGGTCCTACTCGGGAGGAACCATCACTGTGCCTGGTTTGCAGGTGTGCAGAATGAGGCTCCAAGAGGGGAAACTGACAACCAGGAAGTAGGGAACCCCTTGGCCTCCAAGGTTTCTGCTGACCCTCCAGGGACAGACCTGTACCTGCACCCCATTACCTGCTCCCCAAGTAAATGTACATCATTATCAGTCATCAGACCCCACATCCTCCCATGTCTTGTCTGCATCTTGTCGCGCCTGGCCCCCACCCCCTCCCCCGGCCCTGTGATTGCGCATGCTCAGAAGCACGTGCTCTTATGCACATGCTCAGGGGCATTCATGCATTCACATGCACAGGCGCTCGCGCACAGGTACACACACGCGGGGGTCCTCGTCCCTGACAGGCCGTCACACCCACATTCATCCCCACCCACCAGACTCCTTTGGCCCCTCAGGGATCTCCTCTAACTCTTGTTTTCAAGCGTGCTATGTAATTCACCATCCGATTCCAGCTGAAAGGAGAGAGACAAAGCCGTGCTGAATCTCATTTTAATTGTTTATGGCAGAAACTCCATTCCTCAGGTGATAATTATAATAGTTAAAAATTTGGTTATCAGAATGGCAAGGGGAGGCACTCACTGCTGGCTACAGGACAAGGAGCAGGGAGAGTGTCTGACTCCTGAGGCTGGGAGAGGGTAGAGGGAGACAGGAACACGGGGAACCTGACAGGTGACCCTGATCTGGCTGGGCTAAGAGCCCCTGGCCAGCCCCATGGAGACAAAAGGATCCAGTAGGGCCAGACGTTTGGTGATGAGGAGATGCTTGGCACAGGAGCTGGGTGTTCCCAGAGAAGGGGGAGAGCTCAACAGGTGGTGGGGTGTGGAAGTCCGTGCTGGGTACCATTGTAGCATTGAGCCACCTGCGTGCTCGGGGCCACTCGGGTGCTTTCATGAGTCCCCCAGTGAGTCACTTGTCCCCTCTGCATTGTCAGGGCTCTCAGCAACTCATGCCAGGTCCTCAGTGCAGTGCAACTTGATGACTCACCAAGGGGACTCAGAGAAAGCAGACCCTCGTCTCCACTGCCCACCTCTGTGTCCTCAGCACCCAGAACAGGGCCTGGCACCCAGGAGGCCCCCAAGAAACGTTTGTTTAAGGACAACAGGGTTGTGTCCATGAACAGGATAAATCCATGAGGTGGGCATGCAGATCCCCATTCAATAGAGGAGGAAACTGGTGAGGAATTAGGGAGGGGAGGGTTGGGCTGGGGCATGGGGAGCAGTATGGCTCCTGGGGAGATAGAGCCAGAGAGTTCCTGCATTTAGACATAAAGCCAATGTTTTACGAGGGTCCAGCCATTCCTAGGGAGCCAAGCCAGCACAGGTGAGGCCCCAGTGGTGGTGGCCTTGGGGGAGAAGGGGGAGCAGGGAAGGAGCAGCTGCTTTTGTGTAAGCTTTGCCTCTTCCAATCAGCTGGACTCTCAAGGGCAGGCATACCAGGGTCTGGCCAATTACCGGGAGGCTGGGAGCAAAGGCAGGTGGAGCAGGGCCAGGCCAGGCCCCCTGTGCTCCTAAGGGACCCTCATGACTGGCTCTTCCCTCCTGGACCTCAGTCAGTCCTTCCCACAGCCCCACGTCCAGGGCAGGAATAGTTATCTCCACTGTGCAGATGAGGCATTTAGGCCCAGAGAGGCCATGTGACTTGCCCAAGGTCACACAACCTCAGAACCAGACCCAACCCAGGCTCTGACTCCCCGCTCAGGGTGTGGAGTCCTGCCTTTCTGGCTTCCTTCCTGCTGCTCTGGCCCAGGCCCCCAGATGGGCACGCCGACCCCTGGGCCTGTCCTCTGCGGCCACCAGCTCCCTCTTCCTAATCTCCCCAACCCAGAGCTTAGCTCAGTGATGCTGCCTACCACAAGGCCCCTCATCCTAAGCCTCATCCCTGAACCCAGACCCTTTGCTCCAGCTCCCCTACCACGCCCCCGCCCCCCCTGCCCTGGCATGGGGTCAGAGACGCACAGAATGTCAGGGTGGCTGGGCCCCAGGAAGTGTCTGGTCCATCTCCCCTGGGAGCACAGGTTGGGGGGAAAGGTCCCTCACTGGCCACCCTGTGCCTTTCTCCTCCAGGCCAGAAGTACCCCCCAGGGCCTGCCTAGGGGCTCTATTCTTCAGTCAGCTTCCTGCCTGCAGATGCTGCAATTTCAGGTCACAGGTTTGAGTTAGACTTGCTGAGGAGGGAGGGTGGTACCTGTCTGCATCGGCGTCGGCAATTACTAAGAGGCCCAGTGATTTACTCTTTCCCAAAATGTTTGCTTCTCCAGAAGGATGCCTTTGACCCCTCCTCTTCGAAGGCTGGGATTTTCTGAGGCTTCCCTCTCCCAGAGGAAACCACCTGTTGGCTTTGGCAAGAGGACAGGGGAGGTGGAGGAGCCCCAAACTGATGAGCTAGCCCAGATGATGTGGTTGGGAGGACGAAGGTGGACTTGGGGGTCACTGGGGCCCTGGCTTTGAGCCCTGGTCAGACTGCTTGACCACGGGCAGATCATTTAACCTCTCTGGACTTCAATTTCCTCATCTGCAGAATGGGAACAATGACATCTGTTCCGTAAAGTGATGCAGCTTAGATGAGAAGTCACAGAAAAGGAACCATTACAGTAAGAGCTCAGCTAATCTGAGTTCTTCCCCCTAGTCCAGTGAGTCTGCCCTGAATATTTTACCTCCTCCAGGTCTCCCTCCCAGGTTTCCTCCAAATCCTGCTCCCTGCACAGGCCCTTCTGCTCCCATGGGTTGGGGATCTTGCATATTTAGCCTCAGTCCTCCGCGCCTGGCAGGAAAGGCCCTGCCCCAGAGGCTCTGTTGGCAGGAGCAGACTGTTGCGGCTGCAGCATGCCCAGGACTCCGGACACAGATGGTGGCTCATATGCTCAGGGATGATTTAGAGTGCGGCTGCTTCTCTGCTAACGAGTTAACAGATCTCACTGTTGGAATGGGCCCTTGGCAAAGTAAGGGGTCTCTGGAGTCCAGAGTTCTGCTGGATCTCAGGGGCATCAGAATCCTATAACATTCTGATTTCTAGGAAAGCAGAGGGTCTGGTGGGGGCTCTGGCCTTGTTAAATGAGCCCTGGGGGCAGGACTAGGCTCAGAGCTCTCAGGGGGACAGAGTTGAGACTAGGACCCCATGGAGCTCCATGGCTTCCTCCACAGCCCTACCAGAAACCAAGAACAGTGCTGTTGTTCTGGAGGAGTGGGGCTTTGCAGTTAGTTCCTCCAGAACCTGCCAGAACCCACCAGAACCCATCAGCACTTGAGACCCAGGGCTAACTCTTGGCAAACCCCAGCAACAAATTCCTGTGGCCTCTGCCTTTTCACCTATAAAGTGGGAGCGGTTGTCCCTCCCTCATGTGGTTGTTGTGAGGGGTAAGTGTGGGGAGCAAAGCCCCCTCATGGTACCCAACACATAATGGGTCCTCTGCAGAGGACAGCTGTCACTGTGGGGAGCTGTATTTTAGAGGCTCGAAGGAGAGTTAGGTCAGCCGTGGACTTGGGAGCTGACTGCTGGATTCAGTCCTGCCTGGTTGACCCCAGTGCCACGACTTAAAGAAGCAACCTGTGCTTTCTGTGCCTTGATTTGCTGTCTGTAAAATGGGGTAATAACAGTCCCTCCCTCACAGGGTGGTGGTTCAGGTTTCCTGAGATGCTGTGTGTGGAGAGCGGGAGAGCAGAGCGGCCCTCAGGAAGCTCTGGCAGTCATGGTCAGCTTCGCTCTGCTTGCTTGCTGTCGCTCTTCCAGGGCCTTCCAGGCTCTTCCTTCCTGGCCCCTCCAGACCTCTGCAGGCTGCCTTCATGCCCCCCCGGGGTCTGTGAGAGACCTCATGGTTTCCTCTGGGTCTGCCCTGTCCTCCTTCTGCTCCAACTCCTAATACCACCGCTGTCTCTCATGCATGCTCACATACACACACGTGTGTGTGCACACACACACAGGCACACACAGGCATGCACACATGCACACCTGCATGCACACGTGCATACACACACACACACACACACACGTCTCTCTCCTGGCCCGACTCAGGTGGTGCAGGGCCCCCTCAGGCTCCCTCCTGTTGAAAGAGCACACCACCACCTCTCCCTACCCAAGGCACGGGTCCTTACAGCAGCTTGGGCTCAGGGCGGGGTTTTCAGGCTGCATCACCCCTCCCCGCCCCAGGCTGCCCCATCTCTCCTGGAGCGTGGACTCTATCAGCCCAATCCGCAGCTGCTACAGGGAGGGAGGCTTCTAATTGTCACCCCTGACTATGTTCCAGCTTCGTTTCAGGATCCTTCACGTCTGTCACTGATGGATGACCGTTGAGAAACAGAGGCCTGCAGGCCAGACCGCCCACAGACACGTGGGGTTGTTGCCTACAAAATGGGTTGTAATTTCTGGTTTATTTTATAAAATTAGAAAGTCTAAAGATTTCACGTAAAATAGCATCAGAGAAGCCAACACACTGGGCCTGCCCTTCACCGGGTGACTGTCACTGGTGTTGAGGGGCAGCAGACCCTGGTGACAGCCCCAGCCCTCCAGGTGACATCTGTCACTTGTGTCCCTTACTTGGCCCCTTGCTAGCTTCTGAGCTTGTGACCTGGCTGCAGAGACCCCACGCTGCCCTCTGTACAGATGGGTAAACTGAGCCCAAGGAGGAATGACATGTCATGTGTCCACCCCTCCCTCATTGTTACTTCCTGAGGGAGGGATCATTGGTCTGTTTTGTGCACTGCTGTCTCCCCAAACCCAGAGTAGGGTCTGGTGTGTAGCGGGGGCTCAGTAACTATTTGCTGCGTTTGAAAATTCCTGAATGTCCCTCAGCAAGTTTTAGGCAGAACCAGGGCTTAAAGTGATTCCAGCCCAACTGCTCTTTCCCTCAGATGATCTGAGCCCAAGACCAGTTCCTCCCTCTCCCATGCCTGTGTGTGGCCTCTGGGCCCCATGTGTCCCTTATCCACAGTCATATACTCATTGTCTCCATCCAGATGCTCTTAAGGCATGACTTAAGTTAACCTGGAGAGAAAGATGAACCTTCTGCATAAACCACCCATGACCACTGTGGTCTTTGGGCTTTAGGAGCCTTGCTAAGCATCAATAAAAGAAAAGACATAGAACTCCTATGTTATATGCGTAGTTCTTGTAAGCGGCAGGGGGTAGAGAGCAGGCTCTGGTGTGGACAGATCTGGGTTCAAACTCTGAATCCACTGTGTCTTGGGTATGTGGCCTCGGAAATACCCGTTTTCTGGGTCTCAGTTTTCTGGTATATAAAATGGGGATAAGGACAACACCTAACTGGTCTGCTTGTTGTCATGGCTGAGAGAAATAAGCTGGGTAAAGCACCAAGCTCAGGGCCTGGCTCATCTGTGATGCATGGAGGAGAGACACAGTGGGCACATGCCCACTGGAATGCTCTCCCGTGATGCCTGTCAGAACATTTCCTTGTCATCACAACGACCGTAGCATGCACAGGTAAGGGAAGAGAGGTCCCAGTGTGCAAGGGAAGAGCGGTCCCAGTGTGCCAAGCCAGTGATCTTGTTTGTAGATGGTGCTGGATCCAGGGATGAAGGCG
The DNA here is from genome assembly GCA_004024625.1 of Mellivora capensis. NCBI lineage: Eukaryota > Metazoa > Chordata > Mammalia > Carnivora > Mustelidae > Mellivora > Mellivora capensis. The sequence continues at coordinate 25,384 of PISX010010152.1, forward strand.
GGGGGGCCCCTTGCAATAACCACCCTGAGAAGTTCTGGACCATGGTAAAACCCATGGGATTTCTGCCACTCATGGTTATGAGTTATGGTCACGGGCTGACACCAGGTCCCGCCTCCCTTTCCCTTCCCCTACCACCTTCCCTGCGCCAGAACCAAGCTCTCCCCCCACTCCCATTTTCACCCTAAACCCCAGGCGCTAGCAGCTGAGGTTTGTAGTTCTCTTTTTTCCCAATGAATACATAACTGCCTCCCAGGATGGGCAGATGACGAGTGTAATAAAACCAGTTCATTTCATCCCCCTACACAGAGCTATTTAATGAACATGCAGCCAACGGCATCAAGGCCTCTGAGCCAAATGCAAATGAAACATGTTCCACAGTATCATTTAATTAGCTGAGGGTGGTGGTGGGGAGGAAGAGATAGTAGGGGATACAGGCAGAAAAGCAGGAGATGGTGAGAGAGATGATGTCAGGGAGAGACGGAGAGAGAGAAGGAGGTGAGGAGGACAGAGGGAATGATCAAGGAAGCAGGCAGAATGGGGAGAGGTGGATATGGGACCATGTTTTATATCTGTCTTTCCATATCCCCCACCTGTGGAAGACAGGGTCGGGCAGCCTTATTCTTCCAACTGGAAAGGTGAGGACACCAAGTCCTACTCTGAGCATCGTGATGGGTACTGAGAGCTCACAACAGTTGAGACAGACAAGGTTCCTGCCTGCATGGTGTTCACAGTCTGATGGAGGAGGCAGACATTGAGCAAATAATACCTGTAAGTAAAGTAAGCTGTGGGTTGTCTGATGGTTGCATGGTTATTGTAAAAAGGTCAGACAGCCTCCTTAGAGAGTGGGCTCTGAAGTGTGCCTTCCTGGGTTCAAATCCTGTGAGCCTTCCAGCAAGTTGCTTGACTTTACTAGCCTTTAATTCCTCATCCAGAAAATTGAAATCATACAGTAACTACCTATTAGGGTTTTTTTGAGAATTAAATTTGTTAATATATGTAAAACACTCAATATCTGGTATATAGCAAGCGCTCTATAAATGTTAGTTATTAATATGATAAGACCTAAAATGGAAAAGATAAAGATTAAAGTCTCCTGGTTTCGATCAGTAAGTCAGAGAGGTCCTCCTTGAATAAGCTGAAACTTGAAGCAATGAGCAGAAGTCAGTCACAGAGAATAAAAGCCATGGGCATCTAGTTTTTCACTTTTTAATTTTTTACTTTATGGGCTCAGCATCCATCCTTTGTGTCTTCCTCAGTTTACACACCCCGATTTTTGGGGGGAACAAAAATGTCCCCCTTTGCTTTCAGTCCCTGTAGGTCGGACCGACCCCAGCTCTTGCTCCAGAGTGAACACATCATTTAGGCCTGGCTAACAAGTGAATTCCACTCATGGCCACTCCTGATTCAGAGGTGCACAGATGATCTAAGCCAGACAATTAAGAGAAAATGCCAGAAGCTTTTGGTTAAAGTATAAGCAAAGAAATGTGATAAACCTTCATAATAGAAGTTTGGAGCTACCTGTGGCCATCTCTCCTGGAGGGTAGAACCCTGCTGAAAAATAAAGCCAGTGCAATAGAAAACCCAGTTAAGAGATGGAAAGAGAAGGTTCTGACAATATCATTTGATTCCCTGGATCCAGCTGTACCTGAATCAGACACTTCAGATGAAAGAGCTAGTTAAACTGTGCTCCCTCCTCCTGCTTGTATTTCATTATTTTATTTAAAAATGTTGAGTTGGGTTTCTGTCCTTTGCAACTGAAAGAATCTTATGTGATAGCGCACATTCCTCTCAAAGGGAAAGATATGACAAGGCCCACAGGGAGAATCATGATCTATGAAAGGATGCCAATGTGGCTGAGATGTGGTGGGCAAGTAGGAAGTGATGACTGTCTGTGTATGCGAGTTCAGAGGGTCCAAGGAACTTGAACATAAACTGGAAAACGAGGGGAGGTTCACTGTTGGATTATGAGACTGGGAAGGCCCAAAGCAAAGACATCTCACTCCTTCCAACAGGTGCCTCTCCTGGCCTTCCCAAATGTCTTCCTTCTCATCTATCCCAGTACTTTGTGTGCTCTTGGAAAGGCAGAAGGAAAGACCAGGGTGGGTTTAGGACTAGAAAGGACCTCATGTGCCACATGATCTGCTATCTCCAGTGTCTTAGTTTAGCTGCTGTTACAAAAATACCATAGACTGGGAGGCTTAAACACAGAAATTTATTTCTCATGGACCTGGAGGCTTGAAGTCCAAGATCAGGGTGTCAGCATGATTGGGTTTTGGTGAGAGCCCTCCTTCTGATTTTTAGATGGCTGACATCTCATGTGTCCTCACTTGGCAAAGAGTGGGCTCTGGTATCTTTCTCTTCTTACAAGAACACTAATCCCAGCATGGGCCTCAACCTTCATGACGTCACCAAAACCTAATTACCTCTAAAGGCCCTACCTCCTGATGCCATCCCACTGGGGGTTAAAGTTTCAACATATGAAAAATATGAAAATGAATGGAAACATATGAATAGAAACATAATTGTTTTGTTTCTAATTGATCAAGCAATACATAAATATATACTTGGAGAAGAAAAGAAGGAAGGACAGAAGGGAGAGAAGAAGGGGGAAGAAAGAAAAAGAAAAGGAAAAAAGGAATTCTAACCACATGTATTAAACAAGAAGTCTTGGGGTGCCTGGGTGGCTCAGTAGGTTAAAGCCTCTGCCTTTGGCTCAGGTCATGGTCTCAGGGTCCTGGGATAGAGCCCTGCATCGGGCTCTCTGCTCAGCGGGGAGCCTGCTTCCTCCTCTCTCCCTGCCTGCCTCTCTGACTACTTATGATCTCTGTCTATCAAATAAATAAATAAAATCTTAAAAAAAATAAACAAGAAGTCTTATTTTCACAGGGGAACAGAGTCTGGAAAATTTATGACTCATCTCAAGTAATATAGCTCATTGAAAATAGCTGGTATCAGGATCCTGGCTTAGCATTTCTTTTTTTTTTTTTTTTTCATGACCTGAGCTGAAAGCAGAGGCTTAACCCACTGAGCCACCCAGGCACCCCTTAGTATTTCTTATTCCATCAAACATCCTGCTGTGGACTGAAAGTTTCTGTCCCCCCACCCTGCATGCCTCGCATTCATAATGTTGAAACCCTAATTCTCATGTGATGGCATTTGGAGGTGAGGCATTGGTGAGTTGATCTGACCATGAGGGTGGAGTCTTATGATGGGATTAATGCCCTTACAAGAAGATACAGGGCAGAGCTTCCTTCCTCTCTCTGCTCTCTGCCACGTGAGGATTCAATGAGAAGACAGCCATCTACAAGCTGTGAAGTGGGCTCTCACCAGACACCAGATCTCCCAGCACATTGATCTTGGCTTTTCCAGCCTCCAGAATTGTGAGAAATAAATGTTTCTTGTTTAAGCTGCACAGTCTATGGTATTGTTCCAGTAGCCTGAGCTTCGTAAGATATATCTCAGTGTCCCTCCTCAAAAATATTCTTCCCCCAAAAGTGTTGTCAGACCCCTGAGGACGGGAAAGCCTTCTGTAGCACCACCCTTCCCCATTACTGTATATGGAAAAGCTCTTGGGGATTATAGTAACAAAATTTTAAAGCACTTACCATGTACCTGTCTCTGGGCTAAGTTCTTTATTCTCATTTCTTTGAACCCTCTAACCCTTAACCCCTATAAGGTAAGTACTCTTATTATCATCACTTGTCAGACAGCAGCCAAAGCATAGAAGAGATGAGGCCAAGTTTGCACAACTCGTGAAGGATGGGTAGTCTGACTCCAGATCTGTGCCCCTGTTTCTGATCACAAAGTATTCTTTGCAAGAACAAATTTCCTTGGGCAGCCAGATAATTCCACCTAAAGAGAGAAACCAGTGAATGGCCCTACAACGCTGAAGACAAAAGCCTTCCATACCCTCTGGAGTTGTCTGTGGTGCTGAAATGCAGCCCTATGTCCCTCTGGCTCAACTCTGTGTGTGTCTTCCTTGAGCCTGGTCCCTTGTTTCTGCCTACTCTTAATAACACCTCATGTTCCAACCTGATGTCAGGTCACCCCTCTCCCCACGAGCTGTCCCAGCTGAGCCCTGGACCAACAGTCCTGTTCTGAGGCTACATCTCTATTGACATTTTCTCCTAACCAAATCCTCTCATCCCTGAATTTAAACAAAGAGAAAACACAGTCCCTGTCCCCAAGGAGGTACGATGTGGAGAGATAAGACAGTTAAGAGGTATACTAGGTAGGGTCTGGACATCCTAGGTAGGGCCTGGAAGTCTTAGCACCATGTACAGGGTCCTACAAAACCTACTCTAATGTCATCCATTACCCCTCACATCGCCTGCGTGCCTGCAGCTCTCTGGACACAGGATGCATTGCTCCCTCCCAGTACCAATCATGTTCCAACTTTCCTCGTCCCTCCATCCCTACCGTGATTGCTTGTCTGTCTCTTTCAAGGAAATGGCAGCAACGAGAAGCCAAGGACTTTGTCTGCCTTGTTTGCTACTGTATCTCTGATGCCCACACTTTGTCTGACACAAGGCCCCAGCTCAGTGAGCACCCGGTGAATTCAGGGAGAGTTGGGGTGGAGCAGGGAGACTGTGATAGCAAATACAAGATGTCTGGCACAGCGGATGAAGCTTAGGGTGCAGGAATTGGTGAGGAGTTCCAAGGTTGGGTTGCAGCCATCAGACTCTGCTGCTACAGGTCAGGGATGGTCCAGGGCTCAGGCGGTGAGACTGCTGGTGTGGCCAAGTGGCCTCAGCAGTGGGGAGGGTGAGGGATAGCCTGCTGAAGCTATTCGGACAGTGTCTGATGGGCTCTGATGGTGACCTACATCCATTAAGATGCCCGGGATGAGTTGGGGCAGAGGGCCAGGCGCCAGTCCCTCCCGAGTCTCTGAATTCCTGAACCAGAGTTTAGGTTTCCTGGAATTGTTCCCCCATCCACCATCCCTTTTGTGCTGTAAAAAGCTAGTGATTTAGGGCCTACAGTTAGAAAGAGAGATGAGTAAGAAGTCATCTGGGAGGTCACCTCATGTCTCAGCATGCCCACCTCTCTGGACCCTTACCCATCACCATGCTGCTGGGGATGGAACAGCCATGATCCCGCACCTGAGTGCCTCCTGTGGGAGCCTGCACCCCAGGCCCTGGGCTGTCTCAGGCTATCCCCGCCCTGGAGGAGCTCCTGGCTAGAGCAGTAGGGGAGTGGGGAGCAGGACAACAGCTAGACCAGCCATCACCACCCAGTGGTGAAGTGCTGAGAGCCAGGTAAGGCCAGAGGTTGTGAGGATCCCTAGGAGGGACCACTAGCCTTGCCTGTGGGTCAGGAAAGACTTCCTGGAGGAGGTGTATGGAGCAGAGGCCTCAAGGGTGACTTGGAATTAGACAAGTGACAGGCAGTAGAAGGGGATTTGGGGAGAAAGGCTGGGTGTGGGAGGGGCACCTCAAGGAGTCCCAGGGTCTGGGCATGGGAATGCTGGCAGGAGGTGAGGCTCGAGAGGTGAGTGGGACTTTACCACACTCATCCCAGGACTCCGGCTGTGCTCAAGGATGAAACAATTCTCTTTGCCTCCATGACCTCATGAGGCCACAAGAGTCACAAACTCTTGATCTGGTGGAGTCCTGAGCCTGATGTGACCATTCTCCCTAGGCAGTCCTCCTGTGCCCCCCTGCCCCTCCTGGCAGGTCCAGGACATTAGGATGGAGTGAGGACTGGGGAGGGAAACCTGCCAGCAGGCTGCCTCTCTGCAGGAAATTTGTGGAAGAGGTTTCCAGAAAGGTCAGCTGCAATGAATTCAAATGAACTGTAAAACTCTATTTGGTTTAAAGGACTTGTGGATGAGGATATTGGTGGTAGGCTGTGCTGAGGGTTAGGAATAGGAGGGGCCCTGAGGTCAGCAGGCCTGCCACTAGATTTCCTTACACAGTTGACCCTGGCCAAGTGCCCTCCACTTACCTGGCCCTACGAAGGGCCTGGGGATCAGAGGCAGGTGTGACCCAGGATGGCCATGGGGAGCTCACAGCCCAGGCCCAATGTGGGAGATGGAGAAACAGTCAGGCAGATGCTTAGGGGACACACAGGAGTATACAAGAGGGGCTCTTAACCTGGGAGTAGTGGATGAGACAGGGAGAGTTGACATCACACAAATGACCTGGGTTCAAATCCCAGTTCCATCACTTCCCAGCCTAGTGACCTCGACCAGGAGCTTCATATCTATGAACCTCCATTTCCTCTTCTGTGAAATGGGGATAATCATTCACTCCAGAGTTGTTGGAGTATTAAATGAAATAGTCATACAGGACACATAGCCTGGAGCATGGTGACTGCTCCGTGCAAGCCAGCTGATAGAACTGATTGCTGAGCGAAGCTGTGGAGAAAGCTGGTGGTGAGTTTGTGGGGGTGGGGGAGTCTGGAAAGCTGCTGGGGAGGGAGGATGGCACATGGAGAGGCCTGCACGCAACTGGGGTTGGGGCTGAGCGTGTGAGCCGGGGGTTGGGAGAGATGGGGCCGGGGAAGTCCAGGAGGCAGGCCCACGGGGGCCTTGTAGTCCAGGTGAATTGTGGGGATTTTCATCTTCAGAGCAGGGGAGCCATGGAAGGTGTTTGAGAAGGAGTCTGGCATGCTCATGTGAACTGTGGACTAGGTGCTGGGTGGGGAGACAGGACACTAGGTGGCTGTGCCCTGTCTGAGGAGAGAGGGTGATGTTCTGGACTCAGTGGGGACCATGGGGACTGGGGACAGAGGTTGGGGAGAAACAGCAAGGAGGCGGGGCTGGGAGACCCCTGGGTGGGGTTTGCAAGGAGGCCTGGCTGGGGCAACCGAAGGGAAGGAGGTGCTGAGCTCTGGCCAGGACCCTGGGAAGTGGTGGTGTCTGCGGCCAGGGAAACTCGGCTGCAGGCCCCTGTGGGAGGAGGTACCCAGCCTGGACCAGGGAGGACGGGGCAGCCAGGCCTTCAGCAGCCCTGCATCCCCACATGTGGGGCCTGGCTGCCCTCAGAACTGCCCAGACCCTGTTCTCGAGGCCAGAACCTCCCTGAGCCCCGCAGCTGGTGCGTCCCAGC